>CM033471.1:250460556-250521074 GCA_019447015.1 Hymenochirus boettgeri
CCATGTTACCACATCATACAGCTGGCCACATTAGCCCCATGTTACAGTACCACATCATACAGCTGGCCACACTAGCCCCATGTTACCACATCATACAGCTGGCCACATTAGCCCCATGTTACCACATCATACAGCTGGCCACATTAGCTCCATGTTACCACATCATACAGCTAGCCACATTAGCCCCATGTTACCACATCATACAGCTAGCCACACTATCTCATTGTATCAGGGGTGGTCAAAGTTAACGTAACATCCATGTTATTGTAGCCGTTTCGAATGCAAGAATGCGGTGATCTGAGTCTTCCCTATCTTGAAGTGTTTAATCTGATCGACAGTTCGTCGGGTGCATATTTGTGTCAAATCAATGTTGTTAAAGTTATACTGTAACATACAGTGTATATGTATTCAAATCATATGTTGTGTAAATATACTTTAACATACAGTGTTATTGTATTCAAATCAAAGACGTGTGTAAAGTTATACTGTAACATACAGGGTATATTGTATCCAAATCAATGTTGTGTAAAGTTATACTGTAACATACAGTGTATATTGTATTCAAATCAATGTTGTGTAAAGTTAGACTGTAACATACAGTGGTATTGTATTCAAACAATGTTGTGTAAAGTTATACACTGTAACATACAGTGTATATTGTATTCAATCAATTGTTGTGAAATTATCGTGTTACAAAGATGTAATTGTATCAAATCATGACATGTTAATTGAATTAGAATCTAGTGATTTCAACGTGTAACAATGTTAATGTTAAAGTATACTGTAACATACAGTTATATTGTATCAAATCAATGTTGTGTAAAGTTATACTGTAACATACGGTTATGTATTTCCAAATCAATGTTGGTA
This sequence comes from Hymenochirus boettgeri, assembly GCA_019447015.1. Taxonomy (NCBI): domain Eukaryota; kingdom Metazoa; phylum Chordata; class Amphibia; order Anura; family Pipidae; genus Hymenochirus; species Hymenochirus boettgeri. The sequence continues at coordinate 250,461,427 of CM033471.1, forward strand.
AAGTTATACGTTAAATACAGTGTATATTGTATTCAAATCAATGGTGTAAAGTTTATCTGTAACATACAGTGTATATTGTTCACAATCAATGTTGTGTAAAGTTATACTGTAACATACAGTGTAATTGTATTCAAATCAATGTGTTGTAAAGTTATACTGTAACATACAGTGTATTTGTATTCAAATCAATGTTGGTGTAAGTTATACTGTAACATACAGTGTATATTGTATTCAATCAAGTGGTGTAAAGTTTATCTGTAACATAGTTATATTGTATTCAAATCAATGTTGTTGTAAAGTTATACTGTAACACATTGTATATTGTTTCAAATCAATGTTGTGTAGTTATACTGTAACAAAGTGTGTATATTGTATTCAAATCAATGTTGTTAAAGTTTACTGTACATACAGTGTATATTGTATTCAAATCAATGTTGTGTAAAGTTATACTGTAACAACAGTGATATTGTATTCAAATCAATGTTGTGTAAAGTTTACTGTACATACAGTGTATATTGTTTCAATCAATGTTGTGTAGTTATACTGTAACATACAGTGTATATTTATTCAAATCAATGTGTGTAAAGTGTTTACTGTAACATACAGTGTATATTGTATTCAATCAATGTTGTGTAAGTTATACTGTAACAAACAGTGTATATTGTATTCAAATCAATGTTTGTGTAAAGTTATACTGTACAAAAGTGTATATTGTATTCAAACAATGTTGTGTAAAGTTATACGGTAACATACAGTGTTATGTATCCTCAAATCAATGTTGTGTAAAGTTATACTGTAACAATACAGTGTATATTGTATTCAAATCAATGTTGTGTAAAGTTTAACTGTACATACAGTTATATGTATCCAAATCAAGGTTGTGTAAAGTTATACTGTAACATACAGTGTATATTGTATCCAATCAATGTTGTGTAAGTTATACTGTAACATACAGTGTATATTGTATTCAATCAATGTTGTGTAAAGTTATACTGTAACAAACGTGTATATTGTATTCAAATCAATGTTGTGAAGTTTATTCATCCAGTCATGTAATCTATGTATAATTAGATCAATGACTTGTTTCGAAATTGTTTATTAAAGTGATATAAAGTTTATACTAGTATTATCATGATAATTCAATCATGTTGTGTAAATTATACTGACATACAGTGTATATTGTATCCAAATCAGTTGTAAGTTATACGGTAACATACAGTGTATATTGTATTCAAATCAATGTTGTGTAAAGTTATACTGTAAACATACAGTGTATATTGTATTCAAATCAATGTTGTGTAAAGTTATACTGTAACATACAGTGTATATTGTTATCCAATCAATGTTGTGTAAAGTTATACTGTAACATACAGTGTATATTGTATTCAAATCAATGTTGTGTAAAGTTTACTGTAACATACGTGATATTGTATTCAAATCATGTTTGTAGTTATACTGTACACTACAGTGATATTGTATCAAATCAATGTTGTGTAAAGTTATACTGTAACATACAGTGTTATTGTATTCAAATCAATGTTGTGTAAATTTATACTGTAACATCAGCGTTATTGTATCCAAATCAATGTTGTGTAATTTTACTGTAACATACAGTGTATATTGTATCCATCTGTTGAAGTTATACTAACTACATGTTGTATCCAATATGTTGTGTAAATTATCGACATCAGTGTATATTGTATTCAAATCAATGTGTGTAATTATACTGTAACATACAGTGTATATTGTATCAATCAATGTTGTGTAAGTTATACTGTAACATACAGTTTATTGTATTCAAATCAATGTTGTGTAAAGTTATACTGTAACATACAGTGTATATTGTATCCAAATCAATGTTGTGTAAAGTTATACTGTAACATACAGCGTCTATTGTATTCAAATCAATGTTGTGTAAAGTTATACTGTAACATACAGCGTCTATTGTATTCAAATCAATGTTGTGTAAAATTATACTGTAACATACAGCGTCTATTTGTATTCAAATCAATGTTGTGTAAAGTTATACTGTAACATACAGTGTATATTGTATCCAAATCAATGTTGTGTATAGTTATACTGTAACATACAGTGTATATTGTTATCCAATCAATGTTGTTAAGTTATACGTAACATACAGCGTCTATTGTATTCAAATCAATGTTTGTGTAAAGTTATACTGTACAATACAGTGTATATTGTATCCAAATCAATGTTGTGTAAAGTTATACTGTAACATACAGCGTCTATTGTATTCAATCAATGTTGTGTAAAGTTATACTGTACATACAGTGTATATGTATCCAATCAATTTTGTGTAAAGTTATACTGTAACTACAGTATATTGTATTCAAATCAATGTTGTGTAAGTTTATACTGTAACATCCAGTGTTATTGTATTCAAATCAATGTTGTGTAAAGTTATACTGTAACATACAGTGTATATTGTATTCAAATCAATGTTGTGTAAAGTTATACTGTAACATAGTGTATATTGTATTCAAATCAATGTTGTGTAAAGTTATACTGTAACATACAGTGTATATTGTATTCAAATCAATGTTGTGTAAAGTTATACTGTAACATACAGTGTATATTGTATCCAAATCAATGTTGTGTAAGTTATACTGTAACATACAGTGTATATTGTATTCAAATCAATGTTGTGTAAAGTTATACTGTAACATACAGTGATATTGTATTCAAATCAATGTTGTGTAAAGTTACTGTAACATACAGTGTATATTGTATTCAAATCAATGTTGTGTAAAGTTATACTGTAACATACAGTGTATATTGTATTCAAATCAATGTTGTGTAAAGTTATACTGTAACAAAAGTGTATATTGTATTCAAATCAATGTTGTGTAAAGTTATACTGTAACATACAGTGTATATTGTATTCAAATCAATGTTGTGTAAAGTTATACTGTAACATACAGTGTATATTGTATCAAATCAATGTTGTGTAAAGTTATACTGTAACTACAGTGATTGTATCAAATCAATGTTGTGTAAAGTTATACTGTAACATACAGTGTATATTGTATTCAAATCAATGTTGTGTAAAGTTAATCTGTACATACAGTGTAATTGTATTCCAATCAATGTTGTTAAAGTTATACTGTAACATACAGTGTATATTGTATTCAAATCAATGTTGTGTAAGTTATACTGTAACATACAGTGTATATTGTATCCAAATCAATGTTGTGTAAAGTTATACTGTACATACAGTGTATATTGTATTCAAATCAATGTTGTGTAAAGTTACTGTACATACAGGTTATTGTATCCAAATCAAGGTTGTGTAAAGTTACTTTAATATACAGTGCATATTGTATTCAAATCAATGTGTGTAAATTTCCTGTAACATACAGTGTATATTGTATCCAAATCAATGTTGTGTAAAGTTATACTGTAACATACAGTGTATATTGTATTCAAATCAATGTTGTGTAAAGTTATAACTGTAACATACAGTGTATATTGTATTCAAATCAATGTTGTGTAAAGTTATACTGTAACATACAGTGTATATTGTATCCAAATCAATGTTGTGTAAAGTTATACTGTAACATACAGTGTATATTGTATTCAAATCAATGTTGTGTAAAGTTATACTGTAACAAAAGTGTATATTGATTCAAATCAATGTTGTGTAAAGTTATACTGTAACATACAGTGTTATATTTGTATTCAAATAATGTTGTGTAAATTATACTGTAACATACAGTGTATATTGTATTCAATCAATGTTGTGTAAGTTATACTGTAACAAAAGTGTATATTGTATTCAAATCAATGTTGTGTAAAGTTATACTGTAACATACAGTGTATATTGTATCCAAATCAATGTTGTGTAAAGTTATACTGTAACAAAAGTGTATATTGTATTCAAATCAATGTTGTGTAAAGTTATACTGTAACATACAGTGTATATTGTATTCAAATCAATGTTGTGTAAAGTTATACTGTAACAAAAGTGTATATTGTATTCAAATCAATGTTGTGTAAAGTTATACTGTAACAAAAGTGTATATTGTATTCAAATCAATGTTGTGTAAAGTTATACTGTAACATACAGTGTATATTGTATCCAAATCAATGTTGTGTAAAGTTATACTGTAACATACAGTGTATATTGTATTCAAATCAATGTTTGTTAAAGTTATACTGTAACACAGTGTATATTGTATTCAAATCAAGTTGTGTAAGTTATACTGTACTACAGGTATATTTATTCAAATCATGTTGTGTAAAGTTATACTGTAACATACAGCGTTATTGTATCCAAATCAATGTTGTGTAAAGTTATACTGTAACATACAGTGTATATTGTATCCAAATCAATGTTGTGTAAATTTATACTGTAACATACAGTGTATATTGTATCCAAATCAATGTTGTGTAAAGTTATACTGTAACATACAGTGTATATTGTATCCAAATCAATGTTGTGTAAAGTTTACTGTAACATACAGTGTATATTGTATCCAAATCATGTTTTGTAAGTTATACTGTAACAAAAGTGTATATTGTATCCAAATCAATGTTGTGTAAAGTTATACTGTAACATACAGTTTATTGTATTCAAATCAATGTTGTAAAGTTTATACTGTAACATACGTGTATATTGTATTAAATCAATGTTATGTAAAGTTATACTGTAACATACAGTGTATATTGTATCCAAATCAATGTTGTGTAAAGTTATACTGTAACAACAGTGTATAGGTATCCAAATCAATGTTGTGTAAAGTTATACTGTAACATACAGTGTATATTGTATCCAATCAATGTTGTGTAAAGTTATACTGTAACCATACAGTGTATATTGTATCCAAATCAATGTTGTGTAAAGTTATACTGTAACATACAGTGTATATGTATTCAAATCAATGTTGTGTAAAGTTATACTGTAAACATACCGTTTATTGTATCCAAATCAATGTTGTGTAAAGTTATACTGTAACATACAGCGTTATTGTATCCAAATCAATGTTGTGTAAAGTTATACTGTAACATACAGTGTATATTGTATTCAAATCAATGTTGTGTAAAGTTATACTGTAACATACAGTGTATATTGTATTCAAATCAATGTTGTGTAAAGTATACTGTACATCAGTGTATATTGTATTCAATCAATGTTGTGTAAAGTTATACTGTAATATACAGTGTATATTGTATACAAATCAATGTTGTGTAAAGTTATACTGTAATATACAGTGTATATTGTATCCAAATCAATGTTGTGTAAAGTTATACTGTAATATACAGTGTATATTGTATCCAAATCAATGTTGTGTAAAGTTATACTGTAACATACATGGTATTGTATTCAAATCAATGTTGTGTAAAGTTATACTGTACATACAGTGATATTGTATTCAAAGAGTTGTGTAAAGTTATACGTAATTACAGTGTATATTGTATCCAAATCAATGTTGTGTAAGTTATACTGTAACATACAGTGTATATTGTATCCAAATCATATTGTGTAAAGTTATACTGTAACACAGTGTATATTGTATCCAAATCAATGTTGTTAAAGTTATACTGTAACATACAGTGTATATTGTATCCAAATCAATGTTGTGTAAAGTTATACTGTAACATACAGTGTATATTGTATTCAAATCAATGTTGTGTAAAGTTATACTGTAACATACAGCGTTATTGTATCCAAATCAATGTTGTGTAAAGTTATACTGTAACATACAGCGTATTGTATCCAATCAATGTTGTGTAAGTATACTGTAACATACAGTGTAATTGTATCAAATCAATGTTGTGTAAAGTTATACTGTAACATACAGTGTATATTGTATTCAAATCAATGTTGTGTAAAGTTTACTGTAACATAATGTATATGTATTCAAATCAATGTTGTGTAAAGTTATACTGTATATACAGTGTATATGTATACAAATCAATGTTGTGTAAAGTTATACTGTAATATACAGTGTTAATTGTATCCAAATCAATGTTGTGTAAAGTTATACTGTATATACAGTGTAATTGTATCCAAATCAATGTTTGTGTAAAGTTATACTGTAACATACAGTGTATATTGTATTCAAATCAATGTGTTAAAGTTATACTGCAACTACAGTGATATTGTATTCAAATCAATGTTGTGTAAAGTTATACTGTAAAATACAGTGTATATTATCCAAATCAATGTTGTGTAAAGTTATACTGTAACATACAGTGTATATTGTATTCAAATCAATGTTGTGTAAAGTTATACTGTAACATACAGTGTATATTGTATTCAAATCAATGTTGTGTAAAGTTATACTGTAACATACAGTGTATATTGTATTCAATCAATGTTGTGTAAAGTTATACTGTAACATACAGTGTATATTGTATCCAAATCAATGTTGTGTAAAGTTATACTGTAATATACAGTGTATATTGTATCCAAATCAATGTTGTGTGTAAAGTTATACTGTAACATACAGTGTATATTGTATTCAAATCAATGTTGTAAAGTTATACTGTAACATCAGTGTATATTGTATCCAAATCAATTTTGTGTAAAGTTACTCTACATTGACTGTGTTGAAATGTTATCATAATATACATTTCTAGAGTACAAATAACAAAAATAAAAGTTATACTGGTAAAACTATTTCCACTATCAAAATTCTGATTCACACCTCTGGCTCACAACAGTGCCTGCCACACCCTTCGAGAAAAACTGGGCGAGAGGGGGCAGAAAGAAAGTAGACAGAAAGCCTGGAGGCAGAGCTTTCACTCACCGACACATTGTATTTGGGTGGAGCCTTGAGAGGAGATGTCAGTGTATCTGGCCTGGCAGGAGCAGATGAATGATCCAGGAGTGTTGGTACAAATACTATTCTGCCCACAGAGAAGGAGATTCTCAACACATTCATCTATTTCTGTAGGAGACAATACAGAGATATCATAACGCTAACACTAACCTATTACAAAAGGTGGTTTGCGCATAGTACATCAACTGGTCAAACAAATCCCCCGGTGATCTGAACATTTCACTGAGAACACATCTGAACTAATCAATCTCGGTGGTTTTTATTGAATTATGGAGATATGTTTATGGTATGTATAATTGTATTTATAAAGCGCCACTTGGGTACACAGCGCTGTACATTATAAAATACAGAGTATACAAACAATGGGATAAGGGCAAGCAATTTACAGATAAATAAAATTCAATACAATTTCATACATCGCTTAAGAACACACATATACAGTATTAAATTATGGATAAATTGATAAAAGGGCAGCATGCCTTGACACATTAGGATGAGATACAAGTTGGGGGATGGGTACAAATGCTTGAGATGGCTAACAATAATTTCTGGTGCTCAGAAAGGTAGGAGAACAGTCTAGATTTGAAAGCATTTATGGATGTCACCAGGCGAAGTGAGAGAGGGAGAGAGTTCCAAAGGTAGGGAGCAGCAAGAGAAAAGGGTTTAAGGCTGGAGGCAGCAGTGTTAGTTGGGGGTCTGTGGTGAAGATTTCCTTGTGAGGAATGAAGGGCATGGCCAGGAACATAAGGGACCAAGAATGAAGTAGGAGGTGCAGTAGAGTGAAGGGATTTAAAGGTTAAAGTAGGGTATTGAATATGATTCTTTGTTGATGGGAAGCCACCCTATGTACTGAAATACCGGGTTGCGGGTTCTCTTTTGAAAGAGAGCGAGATGATCCGAGCTGCCAAGTTTAAGACAGATTGGCGAGGAGAGAGATGAGAGCCGGGAGTCCAAGTAGTAGAATGTTACAGTAGTCAAGAAGGGAGATTATAAGGGCATGGATTTTAGTAGTGGAGAGTGAAGAGGGCGGATCTTGGCAATATTGTGAAGTTAAAAAACGACACTCCTAGTGACATTGATAATGTCATGATGGAAGGAAAGAGACAAGTCAAAGATTACTTCAAGGCAGCGTGAAGATCAACTGGGTTAATGACCATAATTCAATGGAGATGAAGAAGAGTGGACTAGGTCCCAGTTTAGGGTGGGAAATGATTCATTTCCTTTTAGAATTTTTAGGTTAAGGTGGCAGTGCACCATCAGGAAGAGATAGAGCAGACATTTAGAGATTTGGGTTTGAACTTCAGGGGTTAGCGCGGGGGTGGACAGTAGATTTGAGTATCATAGCATATAAGTGATACCTAAAGCCGAAAGAACTGATTATTTCTCCCAGAGAGATAGTGTGGAAGGAGAACAGCAAGGGTCCTAAAACCGAGCCCTGAGGGACCCCCACACTAAGCGGAACAGGAGAGGAAGTCTTATAAGTAAAAGAACAGAGAGGATCTGTTAGAGATAAGAAGACACCCATGCCGCAGCTTATTTCAGATGCCAGAGAATATAGAATCTGCATAAGAAGATGGTCCACAGTATCAAAGGCAGCCGATAGGTCGAGGAGGAAATGAGGACCGAGAACTGTCCCTTTGGCTTTGGCAGCTTGTAGGTCATTTGAGACTTTAGAGGGCCGTTTCAGTTAATACCCAGTTGGAATCCTGATTGTACGGGTCCATAAGTTATTAGAATGGAGGTATTTAGTAATGCGTGTAGAGACAAGACATTCAGGAGTTTTGATGCAAACGGTAAAAGGGAGACAGGGCGGTAGTTTGAGAGACAGGTAGGGTCCAGAGAGGGTTTTTTAAGAAGAGGTTTGACAAACGCATGTTTTAAGGCAACAGGAAAAATCCCAGAGGTCAGGGAGGAATTAAAGATGTGAGCAAGAGTAGGGGAAAGGGTTTAAGCGCAGTGTCTGAGTAAGAAGGAGGGCATGGGATCAAGGGTACACATTGTAAGTGGCGAGGACAGCAGGAGGTTGAAGACTTCAGACTGGGTGACAGGGGGTGAAAGATTCCAGAACTGCATGTGGTGGGGCAGGCAAAAGAAGGCAAGAGTTGTGCCTGGGTGAGGGGATTAGAGTACGGATATCATCTATTTTATTTCTAAAGTAGTCTGCAAAATCCTGAAGAGCATTAATGGAATGAAGAGTGTCAAAGGACTAGGGCTGCAAGAGAGTGTTAATAGGGAAAATAGACGACGTGGGTTATTTTGTTATAATGTACCCCCCTAATGGGTCTCTAAGAGACCCAACGGTACGATAATTCATTATAATCGGCACGTTACTAGTAGCAGCGCGCCGATTATAACATTTAGGAATTGTACGGACCTATTCCTCGCCACTATTTCCTTACCCTCCCGGCACTGCAGTGACTTGCGTGATCACTCAATGTAAGTACTTACATTTACTTTGCAGGTTGCACAACGGCTACTGACTTCCTGCAGTAGTAAAGGATTGACCGTGCAAGAGTTCAGAACAAGTCACTGCAGTGCCTAGAGAGTAGAGAAACGAGCGGAGGTGAAATGATCAGAGGGGATGGGGGTGTTGTTTAGAGCATCATGTGATTAACAATGGGTAAGAAACCCAACCCAAGGCAACCTGGATCTTTACAGTTATAAGCTGTTTTGGGCTGAGCTGAGAATAGGCAAACAGAAAGGTGCCAACCAGGTAATATGTGTGTGGTGTGGTGGTGTTTTGTGTGTGGTGTGTTTGTGGGTGAGGGTGAAGGCATGGTGGAAGTGACTAGTGACTGTTAGTCCAATTTGGGACACAGATACTATTATTTTATTATTATTGTGGATTTATATAGCACCAACATCTTCCGTAGTGCTTTACAATTACATGTATACTTCAATCAGGCCCTACCCCAAGAGCTTACAATCTAATCACATTTATTTGACACATACAACCTATCAGTATGTCTTTATGATTGTGAGGGAAACGAGTGCCCGGCGGAAACCCACACAGCACGGGGAGAACATACAAACTCCTTGCAAATGTGTCCAAGGGTGGAATCGAACTCAGGACTTCAGCGCTGCAAAGCATCAGTGCTAACCACTGAGCCACCATGTTGCCCTATACTAGTAGTTGTACCCAGCATTGCCCAGGTACACATGTGGGTATAGATTTTTACATGCAGGTGTGTGTTTGGCTTGGATGGAAGAGACAGGGAAAGAAGTGCATATTTGGTAGTGTACGTCATGTATTTAATAGTTATGGGTTGAGGAGGTGGCATTGCTTGAGGGACATATAGCACATATGTTTTATAGCAAAACTTTATATACAACATTATCAGTTTTTCCACTAATGTTGTGAACATTAGTGAAATGTTATGGTGAACCTGCTATAGGAATTTGCCGTTGGGAAAACATGTTGATTGCAACTGAATACCGCAGCACTTGAGTGACTGATGGACGTCAGTGTCTCTGATCATGTGACGTGCGGCTCTTTGTCTGTGTTGTTAAAGCCGGGCTTAATTCTGTTGCACTGTCTGAGCGTGTGTTGTTTTTTTTTGTTAAGCGTGCTCAATTTTTTGCACATTAGTTAGCAGTATGTCACTTTGTGTTGCACTTACACTTTATCCTTGCTCAAGGACCACTTTATATTGACTATTAGATCCCAATCAATAAAGTTACTTTCTGGTCCGAATTAAAGTGCCATGATGTCTTTGTTCTTTTAGTTGATATGTTGACATGTTATGTGTGTGACATCTGGGCAGTGTGTCGGTGGTGTTGGTCAGGTAGGTTAGTTGTTCCATAGTCCTTGGTGATGTGGCATGTCTGTGATATTGCGGTGGGTGGGGGCACGGCATTCTAGGTGGACAGTCTGGGTCATGTCTGTGATGTTGTGGTGTCCAGAAGGCTTGCAGGTGACATTTGGTGGTCGCAATATTTGGGGGCCTGGCAACGCTGTTTCAAAGCGTGGGCATAGCCATGCCATTTAGGGCTGTGGGTATGATGTTTTGGGCACAAGGTCAAATTTGGGTGTGTAGTGTTTGGAAGTGTGCCTGTGTATGTTTGGGGCATGGACAGGATGTTCTGGATGTGGACATGATTTTGGGATGTACCTGTAATGTTTTTATGGGGTTTATATTTGTATATAAATGTGGTTCATATCACCAATAGTAACTAGTCTTTCCAGGGTTTATATTTGTATAAAATGTGTTCATATCATGCTTGTGAAGGTTCTCATTCATCCAGGTCATGGTATATCTGTTGTATTCAATTAGATCAACTGGACTTGAAATGTAGTTCTTGAAGACGTTTCGCTAGGCGAAACGTCTTCATATCATCAATAGTAACAGTCTTTCCAGGGTTTTATTTGTATATAAATGTTCATTTCACCAATAACATAGTCTTTCAGGGTTTATATTGTATATAAATGTGATTCATATCACCAATAGTAACATAGTCTTTCCAGGGTTTATATTTGTATATAAATGTCATTCAATCACCAATAGTAACATAGTCTTTCCAGGGTTTATATTTGTATATAATGTCATTCATATCACCAATAGTAACTAGTCTTTCCAGGGTTTATATTGTATATAAATGTCATTCATTCACCATAGTAACATAGTCTTTCCAGGTTTATATTTGTATTATGTCATTCTACCACCAATAGTAACATAGTCTTTCAGGGTTTATATTTGTATATAAATGTCATTCATATCACCAATAGTAACATAGTCTTTCCAGGGTTTATATTTGTATATAAATGTCATTCAATACACCAATAGTAACATAGTCTTTCCAGGGTTTATATTTGTATATAAATGTCATTCATATCACCAATAGTAACATAGTCTTTCCAGGGTTTATATTTTATATAAATGTCATTCATATCACCAATAGTAACATAGTCTTTCCAGGGTTTATATTTGTATATAAATGTAATTCATATCACCAATAGTAACATAGTCTTTCCAGGGTTTATATTTGTATATAAATGTCATTCATCCACCAATAGTAACATAGTCTTTCCAGGGTTTATATTGTATAGAATCTCATTCATACACCAATAGTAACATAGCCTTTCCAGGGTTTATATTGTATAAATGTCATTCATATCACCAATAGTAACATAGTCTTTCCAGGGTTTATATTTGTATAGAAATTCATTCATATCACCAATAGTAACATAGTCTTTCCAGGGTTTATATTTGAAACCTTTCAGGAGCAAATTGTAATCTGTTACAGAACTTAAGGGAAATCTCTGGTTCGCTCTGTTATAGAAGCTGTTGTTTTGTGTGTGCAGCACTCTGAGTTGTGTAACCGTACATTGGAGCTGCTAGTGTCACTAAAGTGGACTCTGTGTCTGTGTTGTTGAAGTCGGGCACGACGCAGAGCCCAAGCTCTGGGCACTGGTCATTCAAAATGGGTGTGCGGTTACAGAATATTGCCCAGTTCGCCAGGCGGATCATTAATGGAAATTATCGGTCGAAACGTACGTTCATATACTCTTGCGTTGCGGGTTGCCCCCCCGTGATCGCAAGTGTGTAAGAAGCGTTAAGCTAGGTACACACCTAGCGATATTTCCCCTGACCGGCCCTTCGATACTTTCGACCGGTTGGCCAGGAGGAAGGACTGTCGGTCGCGGCAAAAGGAGCTGCGTCCAACAGTTACGCAAACAATCGTGCGGTCCTAGAGGACCGCACGATCGGACGAGGTTTCCACCATGTCCGATCGTCCTTTCATCCGTTTCGGACGAATGATCGGTCGGACATGGCTGCATTCGGATGCGATAATTTTGGTCCGATCGACCGATACACTGAACTATCGGTCGATCGGACCGAAATATCTCATCGTGTGTACCCAGCTTTAGTCAACTAAACCAACAATCTTATCTTTTGGATAGATAGCACCAATTAGCCATTAAGTTGAAGTTCTTAATAAACAAGAAGGTTGTTTAAGCATTTAGAAGTTAATATTTTGGTTTAGTTTGGTTTTGTATAAGCCATAAAGAAAATAGCCTGCAGGACAGACATTCCTGGTAACCAGCCCCTATGATTGAACTCCGACAACTTCTACAAGGCTCCACCCTCTCTTAACAGTCCTGAGGTATAGAGAGTTGTTCCCTAAGGGCAAGTTTTGTGCCATCGAGGTCAGGGATGATGTGAAAATCTAATCAAAGTGTTCAACGGTTTACCATACCTGAACAATCTGTGCCGTGACTTGTAACAAGCAGCCTATACCCGACAGGGCAAGTACCAAGAAAGTGCTGGAGGTCTTGGTGGAAGTGACAGAGGTGGTGGTAGAGAGAGGTGACAGAGATGATGAACCTAAACAGAAATAATAAGAAAGTTAGTTTTAAACAGTGGCATACTTCATCATTCACAGCTTACCACATTAGCCTACTTACCACTCATACACTGGCCAGATTAGCACATTGTCACATCTACAAATTACATCTAGCTGCTATACAATATCACCATACTAATACACCATGTTACACATGATTAGTGCTGGCCACATAGCATTCTACAACATCACACAGCTGCCACATAACCACATCATCAATCTAAAACATTAGCCCCATGTTTACCACTCATACAGCTGGCCACATTAGCTCCATGTTACCACATCATACAGCTGGCCACATTAGCCCCATGTTACCACATCATACAGCTGGCCAACTTACCCCATGTTACCACTCATCATACAGCTGGCCACATTAGCCCATGTTACCACATCATACAGCTGGCCACTTTAGCCCCATGTTACCACATCATACAGCTGGCCACAATGCTCCATGTTACCACATCATACAGCTGGCCCACATTAGCCCATGTTACAGGACCAAATATCATACAGCTGGCCACATTAGCCCCATTTACACATCATACAGCGGCCCATTAGCACCCATCCGTTTACCCACATCATTACAGCTGGCCACACTAGCCCCATGTTACCATCATACAGCTGGCCACATTAGCCCCATGTTACAGTACCACATCACCACAGCTGCCACACTAGCCCCATGTTACACATCATACAGCTGGCCACATTAGACCCATGTTACCACATCATACAGCTGGCCACATTAGCCCATGTTACAACATCATACAGCTAGCCACAATATCTCATTGTTACCTTAACATAAAGCTGCCACACTGCCCCTGGTTACCACCTCATATGGTGCCTATGTGCCTCATTAGCCCTTGTTACCACATATACAGCGCCATACTATCCTATGTTACTACTACTGTGGTCAATTTTCAGCGAATGACTGTACACAGACAGGACATTACAAGCACTTAGATTGGATTCATTTCTCTAGAATTTGTAATATTTATAAGATTATTGATAGAATTTTTGTATTATTAGATCAGTTTTCTTTATTAGGGCATCATTTTATTGTATATGTTATGTAATGCTATTATATGGTATTTTGAAGTGATATGTACTTATAGGATATGGTTTTACCAAACTTCACAATGTTCTGGGGTGATAAAATAAATGATGTCATATTGAGAGATTATGTATGAGTTGTTTTGAGTTGGTCTGGTTGGGATGCTATTTTGGGTCTATCCAAGGGGTGATGTCATTTCTTAAGAAATTGGTTGGGATAGGGCCACCATCAGACTTTTAAAGGGCATGTCCACCCCAAAACTATAATCCCCCCAACTACGGCCCCACCATGTAGTGTAGTGTAATCCTTACCTACACCCAGCTCCATATGGTTCTCTGTAGTCCCCCCCTAAAGTCCCAAACAAATGCCACCAGGAGCATAGCAGAGTCCATATAGGACTTGCCTCCTACCTGGCCTCCGGGAGAAGTTTGGCATGCGTACTGCAGCCCTTCTCCCCCTCCCTCCCCCCCCTCTCCTCCCTCTCAGGATTCCCTCCCTAGCATTAAACCTTAATATATAGGATTCCCCCTGTCCCCCCAGCCCCAACCGCTATATTTATATTGTTAGAAAGCTCCCCAAACTTTACTTACCTTCCCTCTCCCCCGCCGAAATGCACTCCCGGCAGCCGCATCGTGATTGGCTGCCGCTCAGCCAATCACAGAAGCGACTGCCAGTCCCGCCCCTCTGCTTGCAAGGGCCGGCAGCGCGCGGAGGAAAGAGGGAAGGTAAGTGAGTTGGGGAGCTTTCTAAAAATATAATATAGAGGTTGGAGTGGGGGACAGGGGCATTCTTAATTAAAAAAACATTTTTAGGGTGGACATACCCTTTAAGGGTAAATTATGCCCCCCAATATTAAACAGACACACGTTAGCACACACATATACTTACTGTTTCTACATTTTACGGTTTATTTAATTTTAATGGAAAACTATTTTATCCTTGTACAGCCCAGAAAACCATGATTAAAATTACATTTGCAATTGTGAGCCAGCCGAGCATTTGTAGGTAGCCAGCCCCATAAAGAGCTGTTTACATTACTAGAAAACAATGTTTATGTGTGATTAGAACACTAAACACAATGAACAAGTACCTGGAAAGATAAGCGGATACATGTTAGTAGAAGTAGCAGTGGTGGTGTTAGGGAAAGGTCATTGGGAAGATATATCTGTCACCGTAATACAGAAATATAATGTACAGTGCATATATTTGGATTGAACCTTAAACACAACTGGGCAGTACCTGGGAAGGCGATTGAGGTGTTAGTAAAAATTGCAGAGGTGGTGCTAGAGGAGGGTGATGGAGACGATACATTGATCCCTGTAATACAATATTAAAGTAATAAAGTAAAAAACAAATAGTGAAGTCTGTAATTCGATGAAGAAAAACATCTTTGTGTAACATTATTGTTTTCATGAATAGAATACTAAACTTAGCTGGGCGGGTACCTGGGAAGGTGATTGAGGTGTCAGTAAGAATTTCAGAGGTAGCGCTAGAGGAAGGTGATGGAGACGACATATTTATCCCTGTAATATAATAGTAAAGTAATAAAGCAAAAACAAGTAGTGTAGTCTGTAATTTAATGAAAAAAACATCTTTGTTGTACAACTTGATGAAAAAAAACTCTTTTATTACATCATCATTTTCATGAATAGAATCCTTAACTGAGCTGGGTGGGTACCTGGGAAGGCGATTGAGGTGTTAGTAAAAATTGCAGAGGTGGTGCTAGAGGAGGGTGATGGAGACGATACATTGATCCCTGTAATACATTATTAAAGTAATAAAGAAAAACAAAATAGTGAAGTCTGTAATTCGATGAGAAAAAATCTTTGTGTAACATTATTGTTTCATGAATAGAATACTAAACTTAGCTGGGTGGGTACCTGGGAAGCTGATTGAGGTTCAGTAAGAATTTCAGAGGTAGCGCTAGAGGAAGGTGATGGAGATGACATATTTATTCCTGTATATATAGTAAAGTTAAAGCAAAAACAAGTAGTGTAGTCTGGAATTTAATGAAAAAAAAAATCTTTGTTGTACAACTGATGAAAAAAACTTTTATACATCATCATTTTCATGAATAGAATCCTTAACTGAGCTGGGCGGGTACCTGGGAAGGCGATTGAGGTGTTAGTAAAAATTGCAGAGGTGGTGCTAGAGGAGGGTGATGGAGACGATACATTGATCCCTGTAATACAATATTAAAGTAATAAAATAAAAATAAATAGTGTAGTCTGTATATGATAAAGAAAAAACATCTTTGTATTACATGACCACATTATTAACTCAAATAGGCAAGTCACCTTCTGTGTTCAATTTCCAGGCTAGAATGTATCACCATTATACACGATTATACTTTATCACCCCTTTTCACTGTTTACAAATATGATTGAGTGGTATGGGTATGAAATAGGGGAAAACACACTTCCTAGTGACTACAACCCTTACACCACAGGGCAGGTACTTGGAGAGGGTGTTGAGGAGTTAGTAGAAGTAGCAGTGGTGGTTGGTAGTTGTAGGTGATGGAGATGATATGTCTGTCCCTGTAATGGAGAAATATAATGGGTCATAGTAGTTGGAACTACATCTTGACTTACACATTATCTGAAAAAAGGGGAATCACCCTCAGACTTCACTGAACTAGCCACTTACTGAGGATTCTTCAGAAGAAGAAAACAATTACTTTGCCCCGACACTGTATAAATGATGGGTTCCCATAAGGAAGCATCTTCTACATTCTAATATGCAACTTTGCATTGGTGAAAGAAATCCACTGCCATTGAATTATCTTATACAAAATTAAAACCGTTACAACACTGTTGCAAATAGGTAAGCATGGGTTCAATCATTAACGGCCTTATTGCATCTCAACGATTATCTATGGATGTTTACAGGTTATTTGAAAAAGAAATACAAACACAGTAGGACCCGTCAGTCGGAGTGTGTAGAGCCTTGCACGGGTTTCCATCACCATAAAGAACGAACAAGCACATAAAAGAGGCCGCACTTCCTCAAAAAAAAATCAACTTTATTCTGGTGCATTCGCCATCAGTGAGCACACAGGGCACGTCTGACCCGTTTCGAGGGAACACGCCCCCTAATCATGTCTTTGATTAAATAAAGTTTGCCTGGGTAAGTTATTCATAACAACCAATAGAAGGTTCCTTCAACTTCTCTATGATAGTGATGAGTCAGGTTTGAGACTGAACATGGTATTCAGGCGTGGGTTTGAAATTTTGCAGATACAGCTGAAATATGAGGAATTCCATTGAATGCAATTTAAAAAATTTGAAATGCAGCATTAAAGTTCAATAATTCGGTGTTGAAATTTCAGTCAAGAATTAAGAAATTTGGCTCCCATTGACTCATTTAGGTTTGATTTGAATGTTTCTTTCTGTGGAATTCTAACGCATTCCGCAAATCCAATGAAATTACGAAACTTCATTCGGTTTCATTCATCTCTGCTCTAGGACACATAAAGTGGTGTGCCCTATATATAAGATCCAGAAGAAGGCACTTGGAATAGCACCAGCCAGTTTAGAGACCCGGGATGTAGATAACATATTCATAATAACCTAGCCAAGCTGGTAACTTGTAAGGATAATTCTGTTTAGGGGCAAGCACAGTCACAGAAGACATGGAAAAATAACCTAGAGAGTGTTACAGTAGTCTGAAACAGAGACAAATTTCCTTTACCTTCTAACAACCAATGATTTAATTACATTTAAGGGTATCTATACTAAAATAATAAAATGTGCCATCAGATAGGAACTGCTATTCCTATGTAACCTATTGATTAAAATATGAATATATCACCTTCCAAAGTTTGAGAGGAAGATCGCACTAGACATTCTCTCCTGGACTGACCATTCACTTTAGACACAAGCAGTGGGCAAAGGCTTCATAAGGTCAGCACCAGGCCGGCAGTGTCGTACGAGCGCACAGCTTAGAGGGAACACTGGACTCAGTACTTTGATTTTAAATTATATGTAATAGCAGTTCTACATTTCCCACAATAATAGAATCTGATTGCAAGTTGGGTCATTTGATACATACAGCTGGCCTTCAGACAGAATAAACATCCTAGTAGTCATTGAATAAAAATAAACATATCCAACTCTCTTGGTAAATATTCCTTTGTTTGGCAAGATTTATCCCTGCTAAAGGGACTAGGACAGTTTGGGGCTAAGATTAACTGTTCTATTGCAGTTACATTTCATCTGATTGGTTACTTCTGACTCATTCTTCTTAGTAAAGAAAAGCCCTACAGTCTCCCCATTTCCTTTTCCATTTATTTGAAGACTGTTGTGGATCCAATATTAGGACATCTTGCAGTTAAGTTGCCCTCCTTTAAAACGCACACCTTCCACATATTGACTGGATGCATGGCTAGGTTGATGTTAAGAGTCCTCCACACCTGCATAAGACCATATGCACAGGTATACTCTGTCTCGCTTCACACTGATGTGTATCATTTCCAACAGAAACAAATTCCAACCAAAATAACTGCAGGTGGGATTTTTAATTAATTAAAAGAGTGATTAATTGAAATAGCAAAATGCGCTCTTATAGGTTACAACAAAACTATAGCCAGCAGGGCAGGTACTTGGAAGGAAGACTTTTTATGAATTTATCCTAAGAAAAATGAATGGGTAATTGGTTACGTACTGAATGCAGACAGCTGTCAATTCCTTATTACAGACGCCAAGCCACCACCCCAGAACCCTTATTAGGGGTATATCTGTGGGCCAGTTCCTCGCGGTAAAGACAAACTGCCACAGAAAGTCAATTTAGGGAACAGGCTTTGGATCTGATAGAGCGTTTCCGGAGTAGAGGATGTCATAAAAAAAACGCCAGTCGAGTGTTATTATGGAGAGAAAAAAAAGAAGGAAGACATAAATCAGTTTATCTCTACATATAATAATGAGTGGGGTAAGTTAAAAGACATTTGCAAAAATATTGGTTTTCTTATCAGGGATGAGGATTTGAGAGAACAGGTAGGACCTGAACCCCAGATGACCGCTAGTAGTGGGACAAATTTGAAAGATAACCTCTCACCTAGTAAATTTGCATCAAAAGAAGTAAATTTATCTGAGTGGCTGGGTGTGAAGCCTTTTAAAGGGAACCTGATGTCCCAAACAATACTTTCAATGAATAGGAGAGAACATAAGACCACAAGCTAGAATACCAACAACCGACAAGATGGAGGGGAGATGGGCCATGGCTGCATCACCAAGGGAAGCCAATATACGGGAGAGGGGTGGTGGGAATTTTCATACTTGCACTACAGCGTGATTGGTTCCCCCCCCCCTTCCGCCTTTCCCCCCCCCCCCTCCATCAGTATGGTGTCACTACTTTCCATAGGTTATAAAGCACCCCTCCAGGTAATCGTGTATTCAATTAGATCAATGACTGAATGTTGTAAGTTGTAAGTATAAGTGGACTTGAAATGTAATTGAATACAACAGATGTACCATGCCTGGATGAATGAGACCTTCACAAGCACCCCTCCAGGTAGTGCTGCCAGTTGGGGTTTGACAGTGCCAGGTTGACCACAACATTACTATTTTTTTTAATTACAAAAGCGTGTAAAAGTAAATAATAAGCTTATGGTAATTTAAGACAAATAAAATAAGCTGAGATGCTACAAAAGGTCTCGAACGATAGCAACGAAGTAATTCATTCAGAAACTAGCAATCTAAAGCTTTGTACACCATAGGATGTTAGCAGCGACCTATGACCCTTGACCATGACTCCGTTTCGGCCAATAATCGCACATCGGATTAGTATGCTGGCGTTTATCAACCGAATCGGCCGCTTTCGGCGTGGAGTGAACGACTCGGGGGTTGTTGTTTTGCTGCTAACATGATGATGTACGAAGCCAAATTGTACCGCTGTATGTGCCAAGTCTGAACCTGTCTGATGCAATATTAACAATAAAACGTAGTATTATACAAATGGAGAAATGCCAAGTGCTGTCCAAGTTGTTTAAAAACTTAAAAGAACGAACAAGCTGGCCACATTAGCCCCATGTTACCACATCATACAGCTGGCCACACTAGCCCCATGTTACCACATCATACAGCTGGCCACATTAGCCCCATGTTACAGTACCACATCATACAGCTGGCCACACTAGCCCCATGTTACCACATCATACAGCTGGCCACATTAGCCCCATGTTACCACATCATACAGCTGGCCACATTAGCTCCATGTTACCACATCATACAGCTAGCCACATTAGCCCCATGTTACCACATCATACAGCTAGCCACACTATCTCATTGTTACCTAACCATAAAGCTGCCACACTTGCCCCTGGTTACCACCTCATATAGGTGCCTCATTAGCCCCATGTTACCACATCATACAGCTGCCATACTATCCCTATGTTACTACATCCTACAGCTGGCCACATTAGCCCCATGTTACAGTACCACATCATACAGCAGGCCACATTAGCCCCATGTTACCACATCATACAGCTAGCCACACTATCTCATTGTTACCTAACCATAAAGCTGCCACACTTGCCCCTGGTTACCACCTCATATAGGTGCCTATGATGCCTCATTAGCCCTATGTTACCACATCATACAGCTGCCATACTATCCCTATGTTACTACTACTGTGGTCAATTTTCAGCTGAATGACTGTACACAGACAGTACATTAAAAGGACACACATTAAACAACAAAATAAAATAGAAGTTATGGAGAAAAAATTAATCCGGGTCTGTCTGTTCCGTGAGGCGATGCCCTACCCACCGGAATTTGCGGACTTATGAGTCTGAATGGGCGGTAATCCATTATTGGACACATACAACCTATCAGTATTCTTATGATTGTGAGTGGGAAACCGTAGTGCTCTCCGGCGGAAAGCCGTCCACAAAGCACGTGTGCGGTGTGCCGCAAACATAAAATCTCCTTGCAAATGTCTTCTATTACTGGGGTGGGTTAATCTCCCGAATCTCAGGACTTCCAAGCGCTGCATAAAGCACAGCTAACCCGAGCCACCTCTCCTGTTTCCCTATACTAAGTAGTTTGTACCCAGCTATTCTGTGCCCCAGGTCGACACTGTCAGGGGGGGGACCCGCAGCGGCGTCCTTCCGTAATGCTGCTTTTACATGCAGGTGTGTGTTTGGCTTTGCGATGGAAGAGACAATGCGAAACAGAACGTGCAATTTTGTAGTGTACCCGTCTGTATTTAAAGTTATGGGTTTGGGTCGGTGGATTGCTTGAGGGAACAACTATGCCATATTGTTCTCGTAGTCCGTCTGTCAAAGACGTGGTAGGCTATACAACTTACTCTCTATATCTTTGCCTCTGTGAGCGGGTGGGGCCATATCCTCCCTCTTTCCTCTCTGCTGAGGGGGAATATTCGCTTCGAACTTAGTGGAAGATGTTTATGGTGAACGGGCTCTGCTCCAATAGTTCCTTTGGGTTCCTCAGACATCCGTTTCTAAGGTGCTCATTTGCCCGTGGCGGAAAACCGTTCGTCGGTTTTGATCAGTCGGCGACGTTTGCGTGGGAATACCCGCAGCACTTAGTGATGAACGCTTGTTGTGTGCGTGGCATGCTGTTGGTGTCGCTCGCGCGATCGTCTCATCTGCCTCTGCGCGCTCTGTCTGGAACGGCGCGGCCTGCTGTGGTGTTCTGCGTGTTGCGTGTTTAGTTGTAGACGCCGGGCTTATTCTGCTGCACTGGTGTCTGATGCGTTTGTGTACGGGAGTACAGGTGCCGGGCGCGGGGCGCGGCACGCCGCGGGGGGGGGCTGGCTCTCGGCACCTTGCGGTTCGGCCTGTGTGTTGGCTTGTCAACACGTATGTCCTTGCTCAAGGACCACTTAATTAGACATTAGACCCAAAACATAAGTTACTTTCTGGTCCGAATGAAAGTCCCATGAGGTCTTTGTTCTTTAGTTGTAACTATGTGGGAAGTGTGTGGACATCGGGCAGTGGTTGCTGGTTTTTAGTCCAGGTAATGCAGGTAATCCAGTGTAGTCCGTACCTGGTGGATGTGGCATGTCGTGATATTGCGGTGGGTGGGGGCAGGCATTCTAGGGTGTGGACAGTCTGGGTCATGTCTGTGATGTTGTGGTGTCCAGAAGGCTTGCAGGTGACATTTGGTGGTCGCAATATTTGGGGGCCTGGCAACGCTGTTTCAAAGCGTGGGCATAGCCTGCCATTTAGGGCTGTGGGTATGATGTTTTTGGGCACAAGGTCAAATTTGGGTGTGTAGTGTTTGGAAGTGTGCCTGTGATGTTTGGGGGCATGGACAGGATGTTCTGGATGTGACATGATTTTGGGATGTACCTTAATGTTTTTATGGGGTTTATATTTGTATATAAATGTGGTTCATATCACCAATAGTAACATAGTCTTTCCAGGGTTTATATTTGTATATAAATGTGGTTCATATCAGCTTGTGAAGGTTCTCATTCATCCAGGTCATGGTATATCTGTTGTATTCAATTAGATCAACTGGACTTGAAATGTAGTTCTTGAAGACGTTTCGCTAGGCGAAACGTCTTCATATCATCAATAGTAACAGTCTTTCCAGGGTTTATATTGTATATAAATGTGGTTCATTTCACCAATAGTAACATAGTCTTTCCAGGGTTTATATTTGTATATAAATGTGATTCATATCACCATAGTAACATAGTCTTTCCAGGGTTTATATTTGTATATAAATGTCATTCATATCACCAATAGAAACATAGCTTTCCAGGGTTTATATTTGTATATAAATGTATTCATTTCACCAATAGTAACATAGTCTTTCCAGGGTTTATATTTGTATATAAATGTCATTCATACACCAATAGTAACACTAGTCTTTCCAGGGTTTATATTTGTATATAAATGTATTCATATCACCAATAGTAACATAGTCTTTCCAGGTTTATATTGTATATAAATGTCATTCACATCACCAATAGTAACATAGTCTTTCCAGGGTTTATATTTGTATATAAATGTCATTCATACACCAATAGTAACATAGTCTTTCCAGGGTTTTATATTTTGTATAAATGTCATTCATTCACCAATAGTAACATAGTCTTTCCAGGGTTTATATTTATATAAATGTTCATCATATCACCAATATAACATAGTCTTTCCAGGTTTTTATTTTGTATATAAATGTCATTCATACCACCAATAGTAACATAGTCTTTCAGGGTTTATATTTGTATAGAAATGTTTCATTTCACCAATAGTAACATAGTCTTTCCAGGGTTTATATTTGATAAAATGTCATTCATATCACCAATAGTAACATAGTCTTTCCAGGTTTATATTTGTATAAATGTCATTCATACCACCAATAGTAACATAGTCTTTCCGGGTTTATATTGAAACCTTTCAGGAGCAAATTGTAATCTGTTACAGAACTTAAGGGAAATCTCTGGTTCGCTCTGTATAAGCTGTTGTTTTGGGTGTGCAGCACTCTGAGTTGTGTACCGTACATTAGGCTGCTGTAGTGTCACTAAAGTGGACTCTGTGTCTGTGTTGTTGAAGTCGGGCACGACGCAGAGCCCAAGCTCTGGCACTCGGTCATTCAAAATGGGTGTCGGTTACAGAATATTGCCCAGTTCGCCAGGCGGATCATTAATGGAAATTATCGGTCGAAACGTACGTTCATATACATCTTGCGTTGCGGGTTGCCCCCCCGTGATCGCAAGTGTGTAAGAACGTTAACTAGGTACACACACTAGCGATATTTCCTCCTGACCGGCCCTTCGATACTTTCGACCGGTTGGCCAGAGGAAGACTGTCGGTCGCGGCAAAAGGAGCGGCGCCGACAGTTACCGCAACAATCGTGCGGTCCATAGAGACCGCACGATCGGACGAGGTTTCCACCACATGTCCGATCGTCCTTTCATCCGTTTCGACGAATGATCGTTCGGACATGGCTGCATTCGGATGCGATAATTTTGGTCCGATCGACCGATACACTGAACTATCGGTCGATCGGACCGAAATATCTCATCGTGTGTACCCAGCCTTTAGTCAACTAAACCAACAATCTTATCTTTTGGATAAGATAAGGCACCAATTAGCCATTAAGTTGAATTTCTTAAAACAAGAAGGTTGTTTAAAGCATTTAGAATTAATATTTTTGGTTTAGTTTGGTTTAGTTAGTAAGCCATAAGAAATAGCCTGCAGGAGCAGGAGCACATTCCTGGTAACCAGCCCACTATGATTAACTCCGACAACTTCTACAAGGCTCCACCCTCTCTTAACAGTCCTGAGGTATAGAGAGTTGTTCCTAAGGGCAAGTTTTGTGCCATCGAGGTCAGGGATGATGTGAAAATCTAATCAAAGTGTTCAACGGTTACCATACTGAACATCTGCCGTGACTTGTAACAAGCAGCCTATACCCGACAGGGCAAGTACCAAAGAATTGCTGGAGGTCTTGGTGGAAGTGACAGAGGTGGTGGTAGAGAGAGGTGACAGAGATGAAACCTAAACAGAAATAATTAAGAAAGTTAGTTTGTAAACAGTGGCATACTTCATCATTCCAACTTACCACATTAGCCCTAATTACCACATCATTTACAGCTGGCCAGATTAGCCCCATGTTATCACATGATTTAGTGCTGGCCACAGTATGCATTTGCTACAACATCACACAGCTGCCACATAACCACATCATCAATCTAAAACATTAGCCCCATGTTACCACATCATACAGCTGGCCACATTAGCTCCATGTTACCACTCATACAGCTGCCACATTAGCCCCATGTTCCACATCATACAGCTGGCCACATTAGCCCCATGTTACCACATCATACAGCTGGCCACATTAGCTCCATGTTACCACATCATACAGCTGGCCACATTAGCCCCATGTTACCACATCATACAGCTGGCCACATTAGCTCCATGTTACCACATCATACAGCTGGCCACATTAGCCCCATGTTACAGTACCACATCATACAGCTGGCCACACTAGCCCCATGTTACCACATCATACAGCTGGCCACATTAGCCCCATGTTTACCACATCATACAGCTGGCCACACTAGCCCCATGTTTACCACATCATACAGCTGGCCACATTAGCCCCAGTTACAGTACCACATCATACACTGGCCACACTAGCCCCATGTTACCACATCATACGCTGGCCACATTAGCCCATGTTACCACATCATAACAGCTGGCCACATTAGCCCATGTTACCACATCATACAGCTAGCCCACATCTCATCTCATTGTTCTAACCATAAACTGCCACACTTGCCCCTGGTTCCCACCTCATATAGGTGGCCTCATTAGCCATGTTACCACATCATACAGCTGCCATACTATCCCTATGTTAGACTACTGTGGTCAATTTTCAGCTGAATGACTGTACACAGACAGTACATTACAAGCACTTAGATTGGATTCATTTCTCTAGAATTTGTAATATTATATAGATTATTGATAGAATTTTTGTATTATTAGATCAGTTTCTTTTATTAGGGCATCATTTTATTTTGTATATGTTATGTAATGCTATTATATGGTATTTTGAAGTGATATGTACTTATAGGATATGGTTTTACCAAACTTACCACAATGTTCTGGGTGTGATAAAATAAATGATGTCATATTGAGAGATTATGTATTGAGTTGATTTTTGAGTTGGTCTGGTTGGGATGCTATTTTGGGTCTATCCAAGTGGTGATGTCACTTCCCTTTAAGAAATCTGGTTGGGATAGGGCCACCATCAGACTTTTAAAGGGCATGTCCACCCCCAAAACTATAATCCCCCCAACTACTGGCCCCACCATGTAGTGTAGTGTAATCCTTACCTTACATCCCAGCTCCATATGGTTCTCCTGTAGTCCCCCCCTAAAGTCCCCAAAACTGCCCACCAGGAGCATAGCAGAGTCCATATAGGACTCTGCCTCCTACCTGGCCTCCGGGAGAAGTTTGGCATGCGTACTGCAGCCCTTCTCCCCCTCCCTCCCCCTCCCTCTCCCTCCCTCTCAGGATTCCCTCCCCCTAGCATTAAACCCTTAATATATAGGATTCCCCCTGTCCCCCCAGCCCCAACCGCTATATTTATATTGTTAGAAAGCTCCCCAAACTTTACTTACCTTCCCTCTTTCCCCCGCCGAAATGCACTCCCGGCAGCCGCATCCGTGATTGGCTGCCGCTCAGCCAATCACAGACGCGACTGCCAGTTCCGCCCCTCTGCTTGCAAAGGGCCGGCAGCGCGGCGGAGGAAAGAGGGAAGGTAAGTAGAGTTTGGGGAGCTTTCTAAAAATATAAATATAGAGGTTGGAGCTAGGGGGACAGGGGCATTCTTATATTAAAAAAACATTTTTAGGGTGGACATACCCTTTAAGGGTAAATTTATGCCCCCCCAATATTAAACAGACACACGTTAGCACACACATATACTTACTGTTTCTACATTTTACGGTTTATTTAATTTTAATGGAAAACTATTTTATCCTTGTACAGCCCAGAAAACCATGATTAAAATTACATTTGCAATTGTGAGCCAGCCGAGCATTTGTAGGTAGCCAGCCCCATAAAGAGCTGTTTACATTACTAGAAAACAATAGTTTTATGTGTGATTAGAACACTAAACACATCTGAACAAGTACCTGGAAAGATAAGCGATACATGTTAGTAGAAGTAGCAGTGGTGGTGTTAGGGAAAGGTCATTGGGAAGATATATCTGTCACCGTAATACAGAAATATAATGTACAGTGCATATATTTGGATTGAACCTTAAACACAACTGGGCAGGTACCTGGGAAGGCGATTGAGGTGTTAGTAAAAATTGCAGAGGTGGTGCTAGAGGAGGGTGATGGAGACGATACATTGATCCCTGTAATACAATATTAAAGTAATAAAGTAAAAACAAAATAGTGAAGTCTGTAATTCGATGAAGAAAAACATCTTTGTGTAACATTATTGTTTCATGAATAGAATACTAAACTTAGCTGGGTGGGTACCTGGGAAGCTGATTGAGGTGTCAGTAAGAATTTCAGAGGTAGCGCTAGAGGAAGGTGATGGAGATGACATATTTATTCCTGTAATATAATAGTAAAGTAATAAAGCAAAAACAAGTAGTGTAGTCTGTAATTTAATGAAAAAAACATCTTTGTTGTACAACTTGATGAAAAAAACTTTTATTACATCATCATTTTCATGAATAGAATCCTTAACTGAGCTGGGCGGGTACCTGGGAAGGCGATTGAGGTGTTAGTAAAAATTGCAGAGGTGGTGCTAGAGGAGGGTGATGGAGACGATACATTGATCCCTGTAATACAATATTAAAGTAATAAAATAAAAAATAAATAGTGTAGTCTGTAATATGATAAAGAAAAAACATCTTTGTATTACATGACCACATTATTAACTCAAATAGGCAAGTCACCTTCCTGTGTTCAATTTCCAGGCTAGAAATGTATCACCATTATACACGATTATACTTTATCACCCCTTTTCACTGCTTTACAAATATGATTGAGTGGTATGGGTATGGAAATAGGGGAAAAACACATTCCTAGTGACTACAACCCTATACACCACAGGGCAGGTACTTGGAGAGGTGATTGAGGAGTTAGTAGAAGTAGCAGTGGTGGTTGGTAGTTGTAGGTGATGGAGATGATATGTCTGTCCCTGTAATGGAGAAATATAATGGGTCATACTGTAGTTTGGAACTACATCTTGACTTACACATTATCTGAAAAAAGGGGAATCACCCTCAGACTTCACTGAACTAGCCACTTACTGAGGATTCTTCAGAAGAAGAAAACAATTACTTTGCCCCGACACTGTATAAATGATGGGTTCCCATAAGGAAGCATCTTCTACAATTCTAATATGCAACTTTGCATTGGTGAAAGAAATCCACTGCCATTGAATTATCTTATACAAAATTAAAACAGTTACAACACTGTTGCAAATAGGTAAGCATGGGTTCAATCATTAACGGCCCTTATTGCATCTCAACGATTATCTATGGATAGTTTACAGGGTTATTTAGAAAAAGAACTACAAACACACGTAGGACCCCGTCAGTCGGAATGTGTAGAGCCTTGCACGGGTTTCCACTCCACATAAAGAACGAACAAGCACATCAAAAGAGGCCGCACTTCCTCAAAAATAAATCAACTTTATTCTGGTGCATTCGCCATCAGTGAGCACACAGGGCACGTCTGACCCGTTTCGAGGGAACACGCCCCCTTAATCATGTCTTTGATTAAATAAAGTTTGCCTTGGGTAAGTTATTCATAACAACCAATCAGAAGGTTCCTTCAACTTCTCTATGATAGTGATGAGTCAGGTTTTGAACTGAACATGGTATTCAGGCTGTGGGTTTTGAAATTTTGCAGATACAGCTGAAATATGAGGAATTCCATTGAAATGCAATTTAAAAAATTTGAAATGCAGCATTAAATGTTCAATAATTCGGTGTTGAAATTTCATGTCAAGAATTAAGAAATTTGGCTCCCATTGACTTCATTTAGGTTTGATTTGAATGTTTCTTTCTGTGGAATTCTAACGCATTCCGCAAATCCAATGAAATTACGAAACTTCATTCGGTTTCATTCATCTCTGCTCTAGGACACATAAAGTTGGTGTGCCCTATATATAAGATCCAGAAGAAGGCACTTGGAATAGCACCAGCCAGTTTAGAGACCCGGGATGTAGATAACATATTCATAATAACATAGCCAAGCTGGTAACTTGTAAGGATAAATTCTGTTTAGGGGCAAGCACAGTCACAGAAGACATGGAAAAATAACCTAGAGAGTGTTTACAGTAGTCTGAAACAGAGACAAATTTCCTTTACCTTCTAACAACCAATGATTTAATTACATTTAAGGGTATCTATACTAAAATAATAAAATGTGCCATCAGATAGGAACTGCTATTCCTATGTAACCTATTGATTAAATATAGAAATACTCACCTTCCAAAGTTTGAGAGGAAGATCGCACTAGGACCTTCTCTCCTGGACTGACCATCTCTACTTTAGACACAAGCAGTGGGCAAAGGCTTCATAAGGTCAGCACCAGGCCGGCAGTGTCCTGTACGAGCGCACAGCTTAGAGGGAACACTGGACTCAGTACTTTGATTTTAAATTATATGTAATAGCAGTTCCTACATTTCCCACAATAATAGAATCTGATTGCAAGTTGGGTCATTTTGATACATACAGCTGGCCTTCAGACAGAATAAACATCCTAGTAGTCATTGAATAAAAATAAACATATCCAACTCTCTTGGTAAATATTCCTTTGTTTGGCAAGATTTATCCCTGCTAAAAGGGACTAGGACAGTTTGGGGCTAAGATTTAACTGTTCTATTGCAGTTACATTTCATCTGATTGGTTACTTCTGACTCATTCTTCTTAGTAAAGAAAGCCCTACAGTCTCCCCATTTCCTTTTCCATTTATTTGAAGAACTGTTGTGGACTCCAATTATAGGACATCTTGCAGTTAAGTTGCCCCTTCCTTTAAAACGCACACCTTCCACATATTGACTGGATGCATGGCTAGGTTGATGTTAAGAGTCCTCCACACCTGCATAAAGACCATATTGCACAGGTATACTCTGTCTCGCTTCACACTGATGTGTATCATTTCCAACAGAAACAAATTCCAACCAAATAACTGCAGGTGGGATTTTTAATTAATTAAAAAGAGTGATTAATTGAAATAGCAAAATGCGCTCTTATAGGTTACAACAGAACTATAGCCAGCAGGGCAGGTACTTGGAAGGAAGACTTTTTATGAATTTATCCATAAGAAAAATGAATGGGTAATTGGTTACGTACTGAATGCAGTCAGCTGTCAATTCCTTATTACAGACGCCAAGCCACCACCCCAGAACCCTTATTAGGGGTATATCTGTGGGCCAGTTCCTCCGTGTAAAGACAAACTGCTCCACAGAAAGTCAATTTAGGGAACAGGCTTTGGATCTGATAGAGCGTTTCCGGAGTAGAGGATGTCATAAAAAAAACGCCGAGTTATTATATGGAGAGAAAAAAAAGAAGGAAGATCATAAAATCAGATTTATCTCTACATATAATAATGAGTGGGGTAAGTTAAAAGACATCTTGCAAAAATATTGGTTTCTCTTATCAGAGGATGAGGATTTGAGAGAACAGGTAGGACCTGAACCCCAGATGACCGCTAGTAGTGGGACAAATTTGAAAGATAACCTCTCACCTAGTAAATTTGCATCAAAAGAAGTAAATTTATCTGAGTGGCTGGGTGTGAAGCCTTTTAAAGGGAACCTGATGTCCCAAAACAATACTTTCAATGAATAGGAGAGAACATAAGACCACAAGCTAGAATACCAACAACCGACAAGATGGAGGGGAGATGGGCCATGGCTGCATCACCAAGGGAAGCCAATATACCGGGAGAGGGGTGGTGGGAATTTTCATATCTTGCACTACAGCGTGATTGGTTCCCCCCCCCCCTTCCGCCTTTCCCCCCCTCTCCATCACGTATGGTGTCACTATGCTTTCCATAGGTTATAAAGCACCCCTCCAGGTACATCTGTTGTATTCAATTAGATCAACTGGACTTGAAATGTAGTTGTAATGTAATTGAAGTGGACTTGAAATGTAATTGAATACAACAGATGTACCATGACCTGGATGAATGAGAACCTTCACAAGCACCCCTCCAGGTAGTGCTGCCAGTTGGGGTTTGACAGTGCCAGGTTGACCACAACATTACCTTTTTTTTAATTACAAAAGCGTGTATAAAGTAAATAATAAGCTTATGGTAATTTAAGACAAAATAAAATAAGCTGAGATGCTACAAAAGGTCTCGAACGATAGCAACAGAAGTAATTCATTCAGAAACTAGCAATCTAAAGCTTTGTACACACATAGGATGTTAGCAGCGACCTATGACCCTTGACCATGACTCCGTTTCGGCCAATAATCGCACATGTGTAGACATGTGCGTTTATCAACCGAATCGGCCTTTCGGCGTGCACGTGAACGAGCTCGGGGGTTGTTGTTTGCTGCTAACATTGTACATGTGTACAAAGCCAAATTGAGTATGTGCCAAGTCTGAACCTGTCTGATGCAATATTAACAATTAAAACGTAGTTATTTATACAAATGAAGAAATGCCAAGTGCTGTTTCCAAGTTGTTTAAAACTTAAAAGAACCAAAGGGATAAGGAAAGATTTGCTTAAGTATAGTGAAAATCTCGCCTTTAATATGTACTGTCTCTTTAAAAATGACGTTCCCTTTAAGATATTGGAGTCAATAGGAAGGAGATTAATTAAAGGGTATCTCCACTGGTATAATCAAAATTTTGACATTAAAGGGCAATTATAGTGAGAAAATTGTTTTTTTTAAATTTCTTCTAATGTATTCTATAAGTCATCCCATCCACCAGGGTACCTTTAGTTTCTTTAAATTCTACATAGTCCCCGAGATATAAGCCTTTGAATATGCTGTGATTTGTAGGAGCTGCTACACCTCATCTGTCACTCAAAGGCACACACCCACACAATCCAAAGCTCCCCTACAGTACTGTCACACACTCTCTCACCCACACTATATGTACCATGTGCAACATATAGTCAAATGCTGTAGTGCTAAACACAATCAATAAACCATTAACCCAGCAATATGACCATAACACACTATAAAACAGCCCCTCCCCCCCCCAAAAAAATCTTACATACAAAACCAGTGACTCAAATGGAACACTAATACAGTATATATAATACAGTAATACAGACTATATACCAAACAAGACACACAGTGCAATCTATGAAATATATAGACTAAAGCAACTGAAATATAACAGGACAACAAGCAGTGTCACTGTGTTTGTGAAGGTCTCTCACTACAAGCTGCTGTTACACTGACTCTCTCTTCAGTGATTATGATCTCAGCTAAGCAGGGGGAGAGATATGAACTTTAGGTAAAAAGTAAATAATTAGCAAAGTTAGAGAACAGGCAGAGTTCAGTAACTTACTTGTAAAGAATCTCAGCACCACTTGTCCTCCTCTCTCCCCCTCTGCCCCTCCCTTCAGCATATTGCTACTTTATTCCACACTTTGATTGCTTGCAGTCTAGCTCTGGAAGGGAGGGGTCAACAGGATGTCAGCACTTCATTTAAAGTCCTTTCAACTGACAATGCTCGGACTCTGTATACAGCCCGTCACTGCTTGAGGGGGAGTAGACAGAGAGGGGAGTGGGACTACACACCTTGGTACAAACTTCTGCCAGTGTGAAGAAACGAAGCCACACAGAAACATGAAAGTAAGGCAGCTTATACTAAGTGATCTATACATTGTATACAGACAAAGTTTTTTTTTCACTATAGTTGCCCTTTAAGTTTTATTTAGGAATGGGAGGTAAAGAAGACATATACCCTTTAACAAATGTTCAGCCTAAATTTATGACTGCAGATGTACTTTATTGATAACACGCAGTACTGTGGTCTCCAAACAAGTTGAGTTTAAATGAAAGGCCAGTTTCCTACCTTTAAAACAGGCCATTAACCACCTCTCTACGTGCTCCACAGCTGAAGATATAAAGAAATGACTGACCAGAAAGTTAATGGGTGGGAGGCTGACATGTGACATTCCTAAGGCTTCTCCTGCACAGTGCCGCCGGCGAGCACAGCCTCAGACTCCCTCAGTGTGTGATGGAGGCAGGAAGTCCCCTCCCCCCCTCTCTGCTGTGTGAAGTCCTGTCAGAAAAGGTAAGGGAATCTACAGCCCTTCTCTCCCACTATGTGAAAACAGCCTTTTCAGGCAGAGTTCTCACTCTTAAACTGGAGGGACCATGGGGTACATGAGTGGGAGGGACCAGGGGGGCTGCAAAGGGGAGGAGGAGACACATAGCAGATTGACTGACAGGTTTCAGAGCAGGATGCAGGAAGTGCAGGGGACCTGGTGATTCTGCTGCCATATCACACACAAAAATGTAAATATCTTCAAAACTATGCAAAATAAACAATGAAAATAAATTGCAAAAATTCTCAGGAGAGCAATTCATATCAATTTACCATTTTGGACCACAGTTCCCCTTTAACTTCCATGCTCTGAAAGACACGGAAGTTAAGCAGTAGGCATTGAGGCCATTTCCTAGAACATATTAAATTTACAGGGTTATACAATAAAAGTTCTTATTGTTAAAAATGCTGCTAATTTTGCCCCAACCAATCAGATGTTAGCTTTCAAAATTAGCTCCATTTTTAACGATAAGAACTTTTATTGAATCTCCCTGTTAGTTTGGGGGGGTGTACATACCCCTTAAAATATCAAAACTGGTCAAATTTAAGTTATCTGCCCCCAACTCTAATTGATATATTTTGCACTTTATTATCTTCATTACTAACCAGATTAAAATTATTGTCCCCATTCTGGCAGAGTAAGCTGGCCCCTCCCTCCATTCAGTCAATCAAGGCTGTGACAACTGACATCACAACCAATGACTGACTGCTGTTTCACCTGCTGCCCCCACTGCACATGCTCAAGCTTATAAAAGGCTCTTTGAGCAGAGGGAGGAGGCAGATACTCAGAAAGGAATAGAACTTATGCTAAAATATCTTGTTACAAATTTGTAACAAGTTTGTATGTTCTCCCCATGCTTGCGTGGGTTTCCTCCGGGCACTCCCCCACAATCATAAAGACATACTGATAGGTTGTATGTGTCATATATGTGCTTAGATTGTAAGCTCTTCGGGGCAGGGCCTGATGTGAATGTATACATGTAATTGTAAGCGCTACGGAAGATTTAGCTCTATATAAATCCACAATAATAATAATAAAAGTTGGTGCTAGAGAAAGGTGATGAAGACAATGTATCTATACTTGAGACAGTATATTTAGCAGTGGTGGTGTTAGAGGAAGGAGATAGAGATAATACATTTATTCTTGTAATACAGACGTAAAATTAAATACTAACATAATAAATTTAGTATGCCTTAAGAAATGATAACATTTTAAAATAAACTGGACAAGTACCTGGGAAGATGCTTGAGTCGTTAGTAGATGTAACATGGTTGGTGTTAGTGGAAGGTGATGAAGACAATGTATCTGTCCCAGTAGTACAAAAATACAGAAATATTATAGAATAACAAAACAAGTCTGTTTTTTAATTGAAGCCAATTATTGGTGAAGGAGAACGCCATGATTCAGAGAAGGATTTACTGTTCTTTACCAAATGATTGTTTTATTTGTAAATAGAATCCTAAACTCAACTGGACAAGTACCTGGAAAGAAGCTTACAGTGTTAGTAGAAGTAACATAGTTGGTGTTAGAGGAAGGTGATGTAGACAATGTATCTGTCCCTGAAATACAGGAATAGTAATGGAAATAATTTAGTTTACCTTAATTCATTTTGTTTAGAATAGAATCTTAATCTTAAAGGGACAAGTACCTGGGAAGATGCTTGAGGCGTTAGTAGAAGAAGCAGAGGTGGTGTTAGTGGAAGGTGATGGAGACAATGTATCTGTCCCTGCAGTAAAACGTTTTTATAGTTTATAGCTTGAGAACAGCATTTTACTGTGATGCTCCTGATCCCAGAGTATTCTTTCAGCCCAGATACCCTGACCTAACACAACTTGCTTCACCAATAGACAAGCATGGGCTTGCTGGGAGGCTTGTAGCGCCTCACCGAGATTGGTTGCCCCTTGGACTTAGAGTGTGGGGTATATGAGCTGAGGCCAAGAACACTCAATGGAACCGGGAGAGCGAAACAGGCAGAGTCAAGGATGGAACAAAGGGTCAATACACAGAAAGCGAGAGAAAGCGTAGTTAAGGTCAAGGACAGGTCAGAACAGGCAGCGAACAATCGTAATGGTAGGCAGGCAGGAATTGGTAATTGGCAAAGCTACACAAAAAACACACCACAAGCAAGGGAAAACCACAGGCTACATCGGTAAAGAAATCAAAGGGCAGAATTGAAGGGCAGAAACAAATATAGGGAACAAGGACCAATCACAGCCCAGAGAAATCCCAAGCAGGAACCTCATAGGCAGAGGCACATTCAAAACTGCTGCCAAAAAAAACAACAACCAATGAAAGACGGACGCACTTATTTTGTAATAAGGAAAAGCAGTCTGTATTTTAATTGCAGTCTATAATTTGGTGTAGGAAATTTGTAAATAGAACCTAAACAGGGCAAGTACCTGGAAAGACGCTTACAGTGTTAGTAGAAGTAACATAGTTGGTGTTAGTGGAAGGTGATGTAGACAATATATCTGTCCCTGTAATATAGGAAAAGAAAAGTAATTAAAACAGTTTAGTATACCTTAATACTATCAATTGTTTTGAACAGAATCCTAAACCTTAACTGGACAAGTACCTGGGAAGATGCTTGAGGTGTTAGTAGAAGTAACATAGTTGGTGTTAGTGGAAGGTGATGTAGACAATGTATCTGTCCCTGCAGTACAAACATGTTATGGTTTATAGCTTGAGAACAGCATCTTACAATGAATAAATGTAAAATAAGATCAATGTGACATAGGGGCATATTTATATTCCAGCACTATTCTCCCAGGTTCCTCCACCAGTCTTCACGGCAAAATGTCTGACATTTTTGTGGTTTTATTTCCTATTACATCCCATGGGTAGTTTTCTGCAAATAAGTTAAATAGAGTCTAACACTTATCACTGTGATATTACAATAGATTATCGGAATAAGGAAAACAAGTCTGTATTTTAATTGTTGTCAATTATTTGGTGAAGGAGAACATCACCGTTGGAGCAGAATTTACTGTTCTATAGCAAATGACGTTATTTGTAAATAGATCCATAAAGTCAATTGGGCAAATAAGCGAGATTTAGAGTAGAGGAGCACACTACTTAGGGGATGAATTCATTTATTCAGTGCAAAAGCATAACATACAACGTTTCGGGGCTCACAGTCCCTTCCTCAGGTGGGTACGGAGTAGCACACTAAGTAGTGTGCTCCTCTACTCTATGCCTTGCTTGGATTGTGAAGCCCTGGAAGTAGGGGGCTGAGAGGATTTGCACCTACCAACTTGTCTGGCTAATTAGCCAACAACAGTGTGCCATAGTACATCTGGAACTTTGCCAACTGGGCCAATACCAGGGAAGATGCTTGAAACTTAGAAATGATGGTGTTAGAGACAGGAGATAGAGAGAATACATTATTCCTGTAATACAGACATATAATAGAAGACTAATATAATGAATTTAGTATACCTTATTACATTTTTTTTTGTGGATAGAATCTTAAACTCAACTGGGCAAGTACCTGGGAAGATGTTTGAGGTGTTAGTAGATGTACCAAAGTTGGTGTTAGTGGAAGGTGATGAAGACAATGTGTCTGTCCCTGAAGTAAAAAACAAGAAATTGTTTAAACATACCGTAATTTCTGTTTCTTGTCACCATCCATGGCAGTATCTGTTGTATTCAATTAGATCAACTGATTGAAATGTAGTTTTGAAGACGTTTCGCTAGTCATCCGACTGGCTTTCTCAATTCAGAATGACTTGTACAAGAATCTGTGGCAATTATGTACCCTGGAAAATCCCAATTAGCATATCACAGCCAGGTGTTAAGGGTGTGATTAGATAGTGGCTATAACACCTCTTAGCCACTATCTAATCATGCCCTTAACACCTGGCTGTGATATGCTAATTGGGATTTTCCAGGGTACATAATTGCCACGATTCTTGTACAAGTCATTCTAAATTGAGAAAGCCAGTCGGATGACTAGCGAACGTCTTCAAGAACTACATTTCAAGTCAGTTTGATTAATTGAATACAACAGATATACCATGACCTGGATGAATGAGAACCTTCACAAGCACATCCATGGCAGTGTTCACCAGACTGGGAATATCCCTGGGTCCAACAGGAAACGGACGGTATAAATTTTCCTCCCATCATCCCCCTCCTCATCTTTTGTTCTAAAGCTGTCAAAGGAAACACAATCCAACAAATTAGACATAGATACAAACAAACACGGGAGGGAAACTTCTGGTGAATGCTGCCATGGAAGGTGACGAGAAACAGAAATGACGGTATGTTTAAACAATTTCTTGTTTTCTCTGTTACCCCAGTGGCAGACATTAACCAGACTGGGTTTATCCAATCTAAAGTTAGGGAGGGAAACAAACATTTACGAGCAAATCTTGTCTTTTCCGTTGCATTTACATTAAGATGGTAATGCTTTACAAAAGTATTTCATGACGACTACTTTGCCATTTCACAAATCTTTTTAAGATTTCATTTCGACTCAAGGGCCCAAGAGGTCGCTATTGCTCTGGTTGACTGAGCCTTGAAACCCCCAGGAACTGCTTTGCCCTTTACTTGATATGCTTTTGCGATTGCCAATGTCAACCAGCTGGCTAATGTTCTTTTAGATGGTGCTTCTCCTTTCTTGAAGCCCCTAGGAATAATAAAAAGTCTGTCTGTCTTTCTGCACTTGCTTGTTCTTTTAAGATAATATGTTATTAATCTTACTAAGTCAAGAGAATGAAGTTGCCTTTCTTTATCGGTTTTTGGATTTGGGAAAAAGGCTGGAAGATTTATTTCCATCTCCAGATGGAAAGGAGTAACCACTTTAGGTAGGAATTGAAATGCTGGTTTTAACCTTCATCTGTCATTGAAAAATCATAGTTTTCTAGCTGACAATGCTGCCAATTCAGAAAGGCTGATGGAATCGCTACCAATAGCAAGACCTTTAACGTCAAAACCCAATCCGAACTCTCCTGCATGGGTTCAAATGGCTGCATCATCAAGGCCTGGAGAACTATGGGCAAACTCCAAGATGGGCAAACCAATTTTATTGGAGGTCTAACTCTGATAAGCGAGTTAAAAAATCATTCCACCATAGGATTTATGGCACATGAATGGTCTGAAACGGTTGAAAGTGCAGACACCTGACCTTTCAATGTACTGTTGCTTAAGCCCATTTTATAGCCTGCAAAAAGAAATTTTACTATCAGAGTAGCATCTGCTTCCATTGGGTCTTGACCTGAATTTAATGCAAATGTTACAAATCGGTCCCAAACCTTGTAATATTGTTGGGAGTTTGAGGATTTTCTTGATTTTAACAATAAGTCCACCTCTTAACCATGGAAGCCTAACTCAGACAACCTTTTCCTTTCAACCTCCAAGCCACCAAATTTGAATTGTTTTTCTGTTGGTACATTACATGTCTCAGCCATCCCGGGAATGTTAGTATTCTCCAATGTTTCTCTACTGCTAGAGACTTCAGCAACGGGAACCAAGGTCTCCTTGGCCAGTAAGGAATTATGGCTAGAACCGAAGCTCCTTCCGCATTTATCTTCTTGAGAACTTTCCATATCATTGGAATAGGGAGGAAAACATACAGAAGCCCTTTCGACCAATCTTGGGCCAAAGCATCTGTGCCTATTGATCTTATGTTTGGAGTCCTTGAATAAAACTTTTGACATTTGGAGTTGACTGGAGAGGCCATAAGATCTATGATGGGTTTGCCCCCTCTGACTGTAATTTTTGAAAAAATATCTTTGTGCAGGCTCCATTCCCCTAAACATTAATATGGGAGCGATTTCCTCCTTGCTTCCTTATGGTGTTGTCTGACACGATGTTTACATGTTTTCCTTTTATATTCTGAGAAAGGGAAGTATTGCTTTCTCCACCTCTCTTAGTTCCAACACGTGTGACGTTGCCTTTTCTTGGTGCTCCCAGAATCCTTGAGCATAGCGTTTCTGAAACTGCGCACCCCATCCTTTTTTCAATGTATCTATTGTAATCGATACCTTTTGCGGCTCCTCTATTACTCTTCCTTGTAACAGATTGTCTGTTTATGTCCACCATAACAAGGTTTGTCTTACCACTACCGGAAACTTTAGAACTCTTGTCAGATTGAACTGAGGCTCTTTTACTGTGGATAACAGATAGTTTTGAAGTGGTCTCATATACCATCTGGCCCATTTGTCCATCGGGATCGTGGACGCCATTAAACCCAAGATCATCAGGCATTGCTTCACAGTTACCTTGTTCGCTTTCAAAAAAAAAAGTATTTTTCAAATTTTCCGCTCCTGCTGCAATATACGCCTTTCTAAGATTCAATTCCACCCATCTATCCATTGAGTCCTTGAATGTGGCCGCATCCTCTACTGGAAGTGTGGTACGTTTGGCTAACCTGACGACCACTGCGTCCACTTTTGGTGGGTTGCTCCAGGTTTCTGCATCCTCCTCATCAAATGGATATTTTTTACAAAACTTGTTTCCCACATCAACTCTCTTTTCCCCCTTCTTCCGTGCTGTCTATCACCTGTCTCATAGACTTGTGAACTGGAAAGGAAGCAAGAAAGGGAAATATTTATCGACAGAAGCCGTCACCTGTTCTTCTGTTGTTAATGAATTTGTATTTCTAATTGCTTTAATCAATGGCTCTACGATACTGGCATCAAAAGTATATTCGACCTCATTGTCTTCTTCTGATTGCTCTACTAGCTCCTCCTCTGAATTGCTGCCTTCTGGTCTTTCAGAATCAGAGACGTCTGACAGGTGCTTTGTCTTTGCCTTCTTCTTTCCTCCCTCTTGAGTTTGCATAGACTCAGCAACTGCTGTCTTAATTAGACTCATGAGATTATCCATAGAGAGCCTTTCCGGTAATTGAATTACTGACTCTTCTTTATCTGTTTTCTTTTCTTTTTAAGGTAGAGCTTTTAGTTAACTTATCTGTGGCAAAAGCACTGCAAATAGGTAAACAACAAAAAGGGTTACTTAGCCCCAAAATAACATCATCTCTTTTAAAATAAAAAAAACCTACCTGGGGCTTACCTAGTTCCTTTCTGGGGGTGACCTTTACTACCAGAGTCAGACTCCATGGATTAAAATCTATGCAGAATAGATAAATATATACAGATATGGAAAATAGGTGGCAGCAAACAGTACATGATCAAACAGAATATCCACTGCACAAGCAGAATCCAGGAGCATAGACACCAGAAAGCTGAAGATTCCAGAACAGGAGCTTAATCTAGCTCAAAAACAGCCAGGAGGGAACACAATACAGTTCTTTTGTGTATACCCGCGCTGCAACGTCACCTCTGGTTTAAATACCGGATACTACCCTCACAAACAAAGGGCTGAGGCGTCTCGCGATATTAAAAGCTGCGAAAATAACGTCAGGGGTGTCCCCGTGCATGCGTGCACGAAACAGTGGCCGGAACAACTTGAACGCCAGAATAAGGAGGCCATAACATAGCTGAACCACCTGAACTTTCAGTGGACACAGAATCCACCTAACCCAGCCCTCTCACAGGGCCCTTCCCATGGCAAGCCACACTGCAACAACAGGGATAGAGTGAAAACTCCTGATGGCAAGCCACAATGGCAGGTAAGCCCAGAGTTCTTTCAGACACCATGCTTTCCTTGCCACAAGAAATGCACAAAAGACG
This sequence comes from Hymenochirus boettgeri, assembly GCA_019447015.1. NCBI lineage: Eukaryota > Metazoa > Chordata > Amphibia > Anura > Pipidae > Hymenochirus > Hymenochirus boettgeri. The sequence goes on from CM033471.1 coordinate 250,502,014, forward strand.
AGGAGGGGATGATGGGAGGAAAATTTATACCGTGCGTTTCCTGTTGGACCCAGGGATATTCCCCGTCTGGTGAATGTCTGCCACTGAGGTGACAGAGAAAATACAAAAATATACCGTATATACTCGAGTATAAACCGTCCCGAGTATAAACCGAGGTACCTAGTTTTAGGTAAAAAAGGAGGAAAACCACACTGACTCGAGTATAAACCGAGGGGGTAGTATTTGCCACTAAAGATGTTTGGAAACTACAACTCCCAGCATGCTTTATTGCTGGGAGTTGTAGTTTTCAAACATCTTAAGTTGCAAATACTTACAAATAAGAGTAAAACCTTCTTTATTTGTGCATACTGTATGCACAAATTTAGGAGGATTTACCCCTATTTGCAAGTATTTGCCACTTAAGATGTTTGAAAAATACACTCCCACCAATAAAGCATGCTGGGAGGTTTGTGTTTCAACATCTAAGTGGCAAATACTTGCAAATAGGGGTAAATCCTCCTATATTTGTGCATACAGAATGCAACAAATAAAGAAGGTTTTACTCCTATTTGTATGCATTTGCCACTTAAGTGTGTCCCTGTGTAAATAAAGTAATGTTTCTCCTACCTTGTCGGCGCCGCGAGATCCCATCCTCGCTCCACAGCCTCTGCGCACCCAGATGATGTCACTACCCCGGCGCCTCTCACTTTGCGGCGCCGGGTAGTGACATCATCCGGATGCGCAGAGGCTGTGGAGCGAGGATGCGGATCGCGCGGCCTCCGGACAGGTAAGGGAAACATTGACTCGAGTATAAACCGGTAAGATTTTAAGGCTTTTTAAAGCCTGAAAACCTCGGTTTATACTCAAGTATATACGGTAATAGAATAAAGTAAACAATTTTGTATTTTAATTGAAGCCAATTATTTGGTGAAAGAGAGCAGCACCTTTTGGAGCAGGATTTAAATAGAACTCTAAAATCAACTGGGCAAATACCAGGGAAGATGCAACGGAAGGTATTTGCGCAATATATATTCCTTTCTCTCCTCATCCTATCACGCCAGGACTATTGTAACCTACTACTAACTTGTCTTCCTGCTTTCCACCTCTCAGTCCATACAGTCCATACTAAACTCTGCTACACGGATTGTTTTGCTCTCTAATAAAAAGGATCTCAAATCTCCTCTGTACTGGACAACAACCTGACTCCGTGTTAAATAGCACATTGTATACAAAATCCTTCTCCTAACATTTAAATCCCTTCGCTCTGCTGTACCTTCATATATTTCCTCTCTAGTGTCCCCATATGTTCCTGCCCATACCCTCTGCTCATCACAGAACCAGCTCCTGTACAGACCCCCCACTCGTACTGCTTCCTCTCGCCTTAAACCTTTCTCTTTTGCGGTGCCCATCCTCTGGAATTCTATTCCCCTCTCTCAATAAGCAGGTTTAAATATCCTACATCTTACCTATCTGGTAACCAGCACAGTATATGGTATCTATATATCTATATATGATAAATCTACCCTTACATCCTACCTATCTGGTACCAGCACAGTAATGATGGATCTATATATCTAATATGATAAATCTACCCTTACATCCCACCTATCCGGTAACCAGCACAGTATATGGTATCATATATCTTATATTATGATAAATCTACCCTTACATTCTACCTATCTGGTAACCACCACAGTACATGGTATCTATATATCTATATATGATTAATCTAGCCTTACATCCAACCTATCTGGTAACCAGCACAGTATATGGTATCTATATATCTATATATGATAAATCTACCCTTACATCCTACCTATCTGGTAACCAGCACAGTATATGGTATCTATATATCTATATATGATAAATCTACCCTTACATCCGATCTATCCAGTAACCAACACAGTATATGGTATCTATATATCTATATATGATAAATCTACCCTTACATCCTACCTATCTGGTAACCAGCACAGTATATGATATCTATATATCTATATATGATAAATCTACCCTTACACCCTACCTTAATCCTAACTATCTGGTACCCAGCACAGTATATGTATCTAAATACTATAATGATAAATCTATACCCTTCAATCCTACCTATCTGGTACCCCACAGTATATGTATCTATATATCTAATATATAAATCTACCCTACATCCTACCTATCTGGTACCACAGCACAGTAGATATTTCTATATATCTTATAGATGATAAATCTACCCTTATATCCTAACCTATCTGTAACCAGCACAGTATATGGTATCTAATATACTATATATGATAAATCTCTACCCTTTACCATCTCGACCTATCCTGGTAACCAGCACAGTATATGGTATCTATATAATCTATATATGATAATCTACCCTTACATCCTACTATGGGTAACAGCACAGTATATGGTATCTATATATCTATATATGATAATCACTACCCTTACATCCTATATCGGTAACCAGCACAGTATATGATTCTATATATCTATATGATAAATCTACCCTTACTCCTAACTATCTGGTAACCAGCACAGTATATGGTATCTAAATATTATATATGATAAATCTCCCCTTACATCCTACCTATCTGGTAAACAGCACAGTATATGGTATCTATATATGATAAAATTACCCTTACATCCTACCTATCTGGTAACCAGCACAGTATATGGTATCTATATATCTATATATGATAATCTACCTTACATCCTACCTATCTGGTAACCAGCACAGTATATGTATCTCTATATCTATATATGATAATCTACCCTTACATCTACCTATCTGGTAACCAGCACAGATATGTATTATATATCTCTATTGATAAATCTACCCCATCCTACCTATCTGGTAACCACACAGTATAGGTATCTATATATCTATATATGATAAATCTACCCTTACATCCTACCTATCTGGTAACCAGCACAGTATATGGTATCTATATTCTATATATGATATCTACCCTTACATCCTACCTACCTATCGGTAACCAGCACAGTATATGGTATCTATATATCTATATATGATAAATCTACCCTTACATCCTACCTATCGGGTAACCAGCACAGTATATATATCTATATATATAAAGTCTACCCTTATCCTAACTATCTGGTAACCAGCACAGTATATGGTACTAAATATCTATATATGATAATCTACCCTTACATCCTACCTATCTGGTAACCAGCACAGTATATGGTATCTATATATGACTAATATGTAACCCTTACATCCTACCTACTCTGTAACCAGCACAGTAATATGTATCTTATATCATATATGATAATCTACCCTTACATCCTACCTATCTGGTACCAGCACAGTATATGGTATCTATATATCTATATAGATAAATCTACCCTTACATCCTACCTATCTGGTAACCAGACAGTATATGGTATCTATATATCTATATATAAATCTACCCTTCACATCCTACCTATCTGGTAACCAGCACAGTATCGATCTATATATCTATATATGATAAATCTACCCTTACATCCTACCTATCTGGTAACCAGCACAGTATATAGTATCTATATATCTTATATGAATACTCTACCCTTACATCCTACCTATCGGTAACCAGCACAGTTATGATATCTATATATCTATATAGATAAATCTACCTTACATCCTACCTATCTGGTACCAGCACAGTTATTGTATCTATATATGATAAATCTACCCTTACATCCTACCTATCTGGTAACCAGCACGTATATGGTATCTATATATCATATATTATATCTACCCTTACATCCACCTATCTGGTAACCAGCACAGTATATGGTATCTATATATCTATATATGATAAATCTACCTTACATCCTACCTATTCGGTAACCAGCACAGTATATTATATCTATTATCTATATATGATAAATCTACCCTTACTCCTACCTATCTGGTAACCAGCACAGTATATAGTATCTATATATCTATATATGAATAATCTACCCTTAACATCCTACCTATCCGTAACCAGCACAGTATATGATATCTATATATCTATATATGATAATCTAGCCTTACATCCTACCTATCTGGTAACCACACAGTAATATGGTATCTATATATGATAAATCTACCCTTACAATCCTACCTATCTGGTAACCAGCACGGTATATGGTATCTATATATCTATATATGATAATCTACCCTACATCCTACCTATCTGGTAACCAGCACGATAATGGTATCATATATCTATATATGATAAATCTACCCTTACATCCTACCTATCTGGTAACCAGCACAGTATATGGTATCTATAATTCTATATATGATAAATCTACCCTTACATCCTACTATCTGGTAACCAGCACAGTATATGGTATCTAATATCTATATATGATAAATCTACCCTTACATCCTACCTATCTGGTAACCAGCACAGTATATATGGTATCTATATATCTATATATGATAAATCTACCCTTACATCCTACCTATCTGGTAACCAGCACAGTATATGAGTATCTATTATCTATATAATAAATCTACCCTTACACTCCTACCATCTGGTAACCAGCACAGTATATGGTATCTATATATCTATATATGATAAATCTACCCTTCATCCTACCACTATCTGGTAACCAGCACAGTATATGGTATCTATATATCTTATATTGATAAATCTACCCTTACATCCTCATATCTGGTAACCAGCACAGTAATATGAATATCATTATCTATATATGATAAATCTACCCTTACATCCTACCTATCTGGTACCAGCCCAGTATATGGTATCTATATACTATATATGATAAATCTACCCTTACATCCTACCTATCGGTAACCAGCACAGTATATGGTATCTATATTCTATATATGATAATCTACCCTACATCCTACCTATTCGGTAACCAGCACGGTATATGATATCTATATATCTATATATGATAAATCTACCCTTCATCCTACCTACTGGTAACCACACGGTATATGGTATCTATATTCTATATATGATAATCTACCCTTACATCCTACCTATCGGGTAACCAGCACGTATATGTATCTATAATCTATATATGAAAATCTAACTCCCTTACATCCTACCTATCGGTAACCAGCACAGTATATGGTATCTATATATCTTATATGATAAATCTACCCTTACATACCTACCATCTGGTAACCAGCACAGTATATGGATCATATATCTATATATGATAATCTACCCTTACATCCTACTATCTGGTAACCAGCACAGTAATTGGTATCTATATATCTATATATTATAATCTACCCTTACATCCTACCTATCGGTAACCAGCACAGTATATGGTATCTATATATCTATGATAATCTACCCTTACATCCTACCTATCTGTAACCAGCACAGTATATGATTATCTATATATCTTATATAGAAATCTACCCTTATCATCCTACTATCTGGTAACCAGCACAGTATATGGTATCTATATATCTATATGATAAATCTACCCTTACATCCACCTATCTGTAACCAGCACAGTATATGTATCTATATCTCTATATATGAATAATCTACCCTACATCCTACCTATCTGGTAACCAGCACAGTATATGATATCTATATATCTATATATGATAAATCTACCTTACATCCTACCATCTGGTAACCAGCACAGTATATGGTATCTATATATGATATAAATCTACCCTTAATCCTACACTATCTGGTAACCAGCACAGTATATGGTATACATATCTATATGATAAATCTACCCTTCATCCTACCTATCTGGTAACCAGCCACGTATATGGTATCTATATACATATGTACCCTTACATCCTACCTATCTGGTAACCAGCACAGTATATGTATCTATATATCTATATATGATAAATCTACCCTTACATCCTACCTATCTGGTAACCAGCACAGTATATGGTATCTATATTCTATATATGATAAATCTACCCTTACATCCTACCTATCTGGTAACCAGCACAGTATATGGTATCTATATATCTATATAGATAATCTACCCTTACATCCTACCTATCGGTAAACCAGCACATATAGGTATCTATATATCTATATATGATAAATCTACCCTTACATCCTCCTATCTGGTAACCAGCACAGTATATATATCTATAATCTTAATGATAATCTACCCTTACATCCTACCTATCGTAACCAGCACAGTATATGTATCTATATATCTATATATGATAAATCTACCTTACATCCTACCTATCTGGTCAACAAAAGTAACACGTATATGGTATCTATATATGATAAATCTACCCTACATCCTACCTATCTGGTAACCAGCACAGTATATGGTATCTATATATCTATATATGATAAATCTACCCTTCATCCTACATCTGGTAACCAGCACAGTATATGGTATCTATATTCTATATATGATAAATCTACCCCTTACATCCTACCTATTCGGTAACAGCAACAGTAATGATATCATATATCTATATATGATAATCTACCCTTACATCCTACCTACTGGTAACCAGCACATTATATGTATCTATCTATATCTATATATGATAAATCTACCCTTACATCCTACCTATCGGTAACCAGCAAGTATATGGATCTATATATCTTATATGATACTAACTACCCTATCCTACATATCTGGTAACCAGCACAGTAATATGGTATCTATATATCTATATATGATAAACTACCCTTACATCCTACCTATCTGGTAACCAGCACAGGTATATGGTATCTATATCTATATATGATTAATCTAACTACCCTTACATCCTACCTATCTGGTAACCACACTATAATGATCTATATATCTATATATGATAAATCTACTACCCTTACATCCTACTATCTGGTAACCAGCACGTATATGTATCTATATATCTATATATGATAATCTACCCTTACATCCTACCTATCTGGTAACCAGCGCACAGTATATGGTATCTATATATCTATATATGATAATCTACCCTTACATCCTACATATCTGGTAACCAGCACAGTATATGGTATATCTATATATCTATATATGATAAATCTACCCTTACATCCTACTATCTGGTACCAGCACAGTATATGATATCTATATATCTATATATGTTAAATCTACCCTTACATCCTACCTATCGGTAACCAGCACAGTATATGGTATCTATATATCTATATATGATAAATCTACCCTTACATCCTACCTATCTGGTAACCAGCACAGTATAGATCTATATATCTATATATGAATAATCTAACTACCCTACCTCCTACTTCTGGTAACCAGCACAGTATATGTATCTATATATATATATAATATGATAAATCTACCCTTACATCCTACCTATCTGGAACCAGCACAGTATATGGTATCTATATATCTATATATGATAAATCTACTACCCTTACACATCCTACCTATCGTAACCACACAGTATATGGTATCTATATATCTATATATTAATCTACCCGTACATCCTACCTATCGGTAACCAGCACAGTATATGGTATCTATATATCTATATTGATAAATCTACTCTACCCTTACATCTACCTATCTGTAACCAGCACAGTATATGGTATCTATATATCTATATTATAATCTACCCTTACATCTACCTATCTGGTAACCAGCACAGTTATATGGTATCTATATATCTATATATGATAAATCTACCCTTACATCCTACCTATCTGGTAACCAGCACAGTATATGGTATCTATATATCTATATAGATAAATCTACCCTTACATCCTACCTATCTGGTAACCAGCACAGTATAGGTATCTATATATCTATATGATAAATCTACCCTTACATCCTACCTATCGGTAACCAGCACAGTATATGGTATCTATATATCTATATGATAAATCTACCCTTACATCCTACCTATCGGTAACCAGCCAGTATATGGTATCTATATATTTATTGATAAATCTACCCTTACATCCTACTATCTATCGGTAACCAGCACAGTATATGATACTATATATCTATAATGATAAATCTACCCTTACATCCTACCTATCTGGTAACCAGCACAGTATATATCTATATATCTATATATGATAATCTACACCTTACATCCTACCTATCTGGTAACCAGCCAGTATATGGTATCTAATATTATATATGAAATCTACCCTTACATCCTACCTATCTGGTAACCAGCACAGTATATGGTATCTATATACTATATATGATAAATCTATCTACCCTTACATCCTCCTATCTGTAACCAGCACAGTATATGGTATCTATATATCTATATATGATAAATCTACCCTTACATCCTACCATATCGGTAACCAGCACAGTAATGGATCTATATATCTATATATGATAAATCTACCTTACACATCCTACCTATCTGTAACCAGCACAGTAATGTATCTATATATCTATATATGATAAATCTACCCTTACATCCTACCTATCTGGTAACCAGCACAGGTATATGATACTATATATCTATTATGATAAATCTACCCTTACATCCTACCTATCGGTAACCAGCACAGTATATGGTATCTATATATCTATATATGATAAATCTACCCTTACATCCTACCTATCTGGTAACCAGCACAGTATATGGATCTATATATCTATATATGATAAATCTACCTTAACATCCACCTATCGGTAACCAAGCCAGTATATGGTATCTATATATCTATATATGATAATCTACCCTTACATCCTACCTATCCGGTAACCAGCACAGTATGGTATCTATATATCTATATATGATAAATCTACCCTTACATCCTACCTATCGGTAACCAGCACAGTATATGAGTATCTATATATCTATATAGATAAATCTACCCTTACATCCTACCTATCTGGTAACCACAGCAGTATATGGTATCTATATATCTATATATGATAAATCTACCCTTACATCCTACCTATCTGGTAACCAGCACAGTATATGATATCTATATATCTATATATAAAACTACCCTTACATCCTACCTATCCGGTAACCAGCGCAGTATATGGTATCTATATATCTATATATGATAAATCTACCTTACATCCTACATATCTGGTAACCAGCACAGTATATGGTATCTATATATCTATATATGATAAATCTACCTACATCCTACCTATCTGGTAACCAGCACAGTATATGGTATCTATATATCTATATAGTGATAAATCTACCCTTACATCCTACATATCTGGTAACCAGCACAGTATATGGTATCTATATCTATATATGATAATTACCTACTACCTTCACATCTACTTCTGGTAACCAGCACAGTATATGGTATCTATATATACTATATATGATAAATCTACCTTACATCCTACTATCTGGTAACCAGCACAGTATTGAGTATCTATATATCTATATAGACCTCATCCCCCTACTCATCTTTTGTTCTAAGCTGTCAAAGGAAACACAATCCAACAATTAGACATAGATACAAACAAACACGGGAGGGAAACTTGGTGAATGCTGCCATGGAAGGTGACGAGAAACAGAAATGACGGTAGTTTAACAATTTCTTGTTTTCTCTGTTACCCCAGTGGCAGCCATTAACCAGACTGGGATTATCCAATCTAAAGTTAGGGAGAAACAAACATTTACGAGCAAAATTCGTCTTTTCCGTTGCTTTACATTAAGATGGTAATGCTTTCAAAAGTATTTCATGACGTCTACTTTGCCATTTCACAAATCTTTTTAAGATTTCATTTCGACTCAAGGGCCCAAGAGGTCGCTATTGCTCTGGTTGACTGAGCCTTGAAACCCCCAGGAACTGCTTTGCCCTTTACTTGATATGCTTTTGCGATTGCCAATGTCAACCAGCTGGCTAATGTTCTTTTAGATGGTGCTTCTCCTTTCTTGAAGCCCCTAGGAATAATAAAAAGTCTGTCTGTCTTTCTGCACTTGCTTGTTCTTTTAAGATAATATGTTATTAATCTTACTAAGTCAAGAGAATGAAGTTGCCTTTCTTTATCGGTTTTTGGATTTGGGAAAAAGGCTGAGAAGATTTATTTCCATCTCCAGATGGAAGAGAGTAACCACTTTAGGTAGGAATTGAAATGCTGGTTTTAACCTTCATCTGTCATTGAAAAATCATAGTTTTCTAGCTGACAATGCTGCCAATTCAGAAAGGCTGATGGAATCGCTACCAATAGCAAGACCTTTAACGTCAAAACCCAATCCGAACTCTCCTGCATGGGTTCAAATGGCTGCATCATCAAGGCCTGGAGAACTATGGGCAAACTCCAAGATGGGCAAACCAATTTTATTGGAGGTCTAACTCTGATAAGCGAGTTAAAAAATCGTTCCACCATAGGATTTATGGCACATGAATGGTCTGAAACGGTTGAAAGTGCAGACACCTGACCTTCAATGTACTGTTGCTTAAGCCCATTTTATAGCCTGCAAAAGAAATTTTACTATAAGAGTAGCATCTGCTTCCATTGGGTCTTGACCTGAATTTAATGCAAATGTTACAAATCGGTCCCAAACCTTGTAATATTGTTGGGTGTTTGAGGATTTTCTTGATTTTAACAATAAGTCCACCTCTTAACCATGGAAGCCTAACTCAGACAACCTTTTCCTTTCAACCTCCAAGCCACCAATTTGAATTGTTTTTTCTTGGTACATTCATGTCTCAGCCATCCGGAAGTGTTAGTATTCTCCATGTTCTCTACTGCTAGAGACTTCAGCAACGGGAACCAAGGTCTCCTTGGCCAGTAGGAATTATGGCTAGAAACCGAAGCTCCTTCCGCATTTATCTTCTTGAGAACTTTCCATATCATTGGAATAGGGAGGAAAACATACAGAAGCCCTTTCGACCAATCTTGGGCCAAAGCATCTGTGCCTATTGATCTTATGTTTGGAGTCCTTGAATAAAACTTTTGACATTTGGAGTTGACTGGAGAGGCCATAAGATCTATGATGGGTTTGCCCCCTCTGACTGTAATTTTTGAAAAAATATCTTTGTGCAGGCTCCATTCCCCTAAACATTAATATGGGGAGCGATTTCCTCCTTGCTTCCTTAGGTGTTGTCTGACACGATGTTTACATGTTTTCCTTTTATATTCTGAGAAAGGGAAGTATTGCTTTCTCCACCTCTCTTAGTTCCAACACGTGTGACGTTGCCTTTTCTTGGTGCTCCCAGACTCCTTGAGCATAGCGTTTCTGAAACTGCGCACCCCATCCTTTTTCAATGTATCTGTTGTAATCGATACCTTTTGCGGCTCCTCTATTACTCTTCCTTGTAACAGATTGTCTGTTTATGTCCACCATAACAAGGTTTGTCTTACACTACCGGAAACTTTAGAACTCTTGTCAGATTGAACTGAGGCTCTTTTACTGTGGATAACAGATAGTTTTGAAGTGGTCTCATATGCCATCTGGCCCATTTGTCCATCGGGATCGTGGACGCCATTAAACCCAAGATCATCAGGCATTGCTTCACAGTTACCTTGTTCGCTTTCAAAAAAAAAAGTATTTTTCAAATTTTCCGCTCCTGCTGCAATATACGCCTTTCTAAGATTCAATTCCACCCATCTATCCATTGAGTCCTTGAATGTGGCCGCATCCTCTACTGGAAGTGTGGTACGTTTGGCTAACCTGACGACCACTGCGTCCACTTTGGTGGGTTGCTCCAGGTTTTCTGCATCCTCCTCATCAAATGGATATTTTTTAAAAACTTGTTTCCCCACATCAACTCTCTTTTCCCCCTTCTTCCGTGCTGTCTATCACCTGTCTCATAGACTTGTGAACTGGAAAGGAAGCAAGAAAGGGAAATTTTATCGACAGAAGCCGTCACCTGTTCTTCTGTTGTTAATGAATTTGTATTTCTAATTGCTTTAATCAATGGCTCTAACGATACTGGCATCAAAAGTATATTCGACCTCATTGTCTTCTTCTGATTGCTCTACTAGCTCCTCCTCGAATTGCTGCCTTCTGGTCTTTCAGAATCAAGACGTCTGACAGGTGCTTTGTCTTTGCCTTTTCTTTCCTCCCTCTTGAGTTTGCATAGACTCAGCAACTGCTGTCTTAATTAGACTCATGAGATTATCCATAGAGAGCCTTTCCGGTAATTGAATTACTGACTCTTCTTTATCTGTTTTCTTTTCTTTTTAAGGTAGAGTTTTAGTTAACTTTACTGTGGCAAAAGCACTGCAAATAGGTAAACAACAAAAGGGTTACTTAGCCCCAAAATAACATCATCTCTTTTAAAAAAAAAAACCTACCTGGGGCTTACCTAGTTCCTTTCTGGGGTGACCTTTACTACCAGAGTCAGACTCCATGGATTAAAATCTATGCAGAATAGATAAATATATACAGATATGGAAAATAGGTGGCAGCAAACAGTACATGATCAAACAGAATATCCACTGACAACAGAATCCAGGAGCATAGACACCAGAAAGCTGAAGATTCCAGAACAGGAGCTTAATCTAGCTCAAAAACAGCCAGGAGGAACACAATACAGTTCTTTTGTGTATACCCGCGCTGCAACGTCACTTCCGGTTTAAATACCGGATACTACCCTACAAACAAAGGGCTGAGGCGTCTCGCGATATTAAAATGCGAAAATAACGTCAGGGGTCCCCGTGCATGCGTGCACGAAACAGTGGCCGGAACAACTTGAACGCCAGAAATAAGGAGGCCATAACATAGCTGAACCACCTGAACTTCAGTGGACACAGAATCCACCTACCCAGCCCTCTCACAGGGCCCTTCCCATGGCAAGCCACACTGCAACAACAGGGATAGAGTGAAAACTCCTGCTGGCAGCCACAATGGCAGGTAAGCCCAGAGTTCTTTCAGACACCATGCTTTCCTTGCCACGAAATGCAAAAAGCGAGGAGGGGATGATGGGAGGAAAAATTTATACCGTGCGTTTCCTGTTTGGACCCAGGGATATTCCCCGTCTGGTGAATGTCTGCCACTGAGGTGACAGAGAAAATACAAAAATATACCGTATATACTCGAGTATAAACGTCCCGAGTATAAACGAGGTACCTAGTTTTAGGTAAAAAGGAGGAAAACCACACTGACTCGAGTATAAACCGAGGGGTAGTATTTGCCACAAAGATGTTTGGAACTACAACTCCCAGCATGCTTTATTGCTGGGAGTTGTAGTTTTCAAACATCTTAAGTTGCAAATACTACAAATAATTACTTACAAATATATACTGTATGCACAAATTTAGGAGGATTTACCCCTATTTGCAAGTATTTGCCACTTAAGATGTTTGAAAAATCACAACTCCCACCAATAAAGCATGCTGGGAGTTGTAGTTTTCAACATCTTAAGTGGCAAATACTTGCAAATAGGGGTAAATCCTCCTAATTTGTGCATACAGAATGCACAATAAGAAGGTTTTACTCCTATTTGTATGCATTTGCCACTTAAGTGTGTCCCTGTGTAAATAAAGTAATGTTTCTCCTACCTTGTCAGGCGGCCGCGAGATCCATCCTCGCTCCACAGCCTCTGGCACCCAGATGATGTCACTAACCGGCGCCTCTCACTTTGCGGCGCCGGGTAGTGACTCATCCGGATGCGCAGAGGCTGTGGAGCGAGGATGCGGATCGCGCGGCCTCGGACAGGTATGGGAAACATTGACTCGAGTATAAACTCGGTAGATTTTCAGGCTTTTTTTAAGCCTGAAAACCTCTGTTTATACTCAAGTATATACGGTAATAGAATAAAGTAAACACATTTTGTTTTTAATTGAAGCCAATTATTTGGTGAAAGAGAGCAGCACCTTTTGGAGCAGATTTAATAGAACTCTAAAATCAACTGGGCAAATACCAGGAAGATGCAACGAGGAAGGTATTTGCGCAATAATATATTCCTTCTCTCTATCCTATCACGCCAGGACTATTGTAACCTACTACTAACTTGTCTTTCCTGCTTTCCACCTCTCAGTCCATACATCCATACTAAACTCTGCTACACGGATTGTTTTGCTCTCTAATAAAAAGGATCTCAAATCTCCTCTGTACTGGACAACAACCTGACTCCGTGTTAATAGCACATTGTATACAAAATCCTTCTCCTAACATTTAAATCCCTTCGCTCTGCTGTACCTTCATATATTTCCTCTCTAGTGTCCCCATATGTTCCTGCCTATACCCTCTGCTCATCACAGAACCAGCTCCTGTACAGACCCCCCACTCGTACTGCTTCCTCTCGCCTTAAACCTTTCTCTTTTGCGGTGCCCATCCTCTGGAATTCTATCCCCTCTCTCAATAAGCAGGTATTTAAATATCCTACATCTTACCTATCTGGTAACCGCACAGTATATGGTATCTATATATCTATATATGATAATACTAACCCTTACATCCTACCTATCTGGTAACCAGCACAGTATATGCTATCTATATATCTGTATATGATAAATCTACCCTTACATCCTACCTATTCCGTAACCAGCACAGTATATGGTATCTATATATCTATATATGATAAATCTACCCTTACATCCTACCTATCGGTAACCAGCACAATATGTATATATATATTCTATATTGATAAATCTACCCTTACATCAACCTATCGGTAACCAGCACAGATTATGGTATTATATATCATATATAGATAAATCTACCCTTACATCCTACTATCTGGTAACCAGCACAGTATATGATTCTATATATCTATATATGATAAATCTACCCTTATATCCTAACTATCTGGTAACCAGACAAGTATATGGTATCTAAATATCTATATATGATAAATCTACCCTACATCCTACCTATCTGGTAACCAGCACAGTATATGGTATCTATATATCTATATATGTAAATCTACCCTTACATCCTACCTATCTTGGTAACCAGCACAGTATATGTATCTATATATCTATATATGATAATCTACCTTAATCCTACATATCTGGTAACCAGCACAGATATGATTCTATATACTATATATGATAAATCTACCCTTATATCCTACATCTCTGGTAACCAGCACAGTATATGTATCTATATATATATCATATATGATAAATCTACCCTTATATCCTAACTATCTGGTAACCAGCACAGTATATGGTATCTAAATATCTATATATGATAAATCTACCCTTACATCCTACCTATCTGGTAACCAGACACGTATATGGTATCTATATATCTATATATGATAAATCTACCCTTACATCCTACCTATCTGGTAAACAGCACAGTATATGGTATCTATAATCTATATATGATAAATCTACCCTTACATCCTACCTATCTGGTAACCAGCACAGTATATGGGTATCTATATATAGATATAATAAATCTACCCTTACATCCTACCTATCTGGTAACCAGCACAGTATATTGTCTATATATTCTATATATGATAAATCTACCCTTACATCCTACCTATCTGTAACCAGCACAGTATATGAGTTCTATAATCTATATATGTAAATCTACCTTAATCCTACTATCTGGTAACCAGCACAGTATATGGTATCTAAATATACTATATATGATAAATCTACCCTACATCCTACCTATCTGGTAACGCACAGTATATGGTATCTATATATATATGAAAATTACCCTTACATCCTACCTATTGGTAACCAGCACAGTATATGGTATCTATATATCTATATATGATAAATCTACCCTTACAATCCTACCTATCTGGTAACCAGCACAGTATATGGTATCTATATATCTATATATGATATATAATCTACCTACATCCTACATATCTGGTAACCAGCACAGTATATGATCTATATATCTTATATGATAAATTCCCCTTATATCCTAACTATCTGGTAACCAGCACAGTATATGGTATCTAAAATTACTATATATGATAAATCTACCCTTACATCCTACCTATCTGGTAACCAGCACAGTATATGGTATCTATATATAACAAAATGTACCTTACATCCTACCATCTGGTAACCAGCACAGTATATGGTATCTATATATCATATATGATAAATCTACCTTACATCCTACTATCTGGTAACCAGCACAGTATATGGTATCTATATATCTATATAGATAAATCTACCCTTACATCATACTATCTGGTAACAGCACAGTATATGATTTCTATATATCTATATATGATAAATCTACCCCTCATCCTACCTATCTGGTAACAGCACAGTATACGGTATCTTATATCTATATATGATAAATTTACCCTTACATCCTACCTATCTGGTAACCAGCACAGTATATAGTATCTATATATCTATATATGAAACATCTACCTTACATCCTACCTATCCGGTAACCAGCACAGTATATGATATCTATATATCTATATATGATAAATCTAGCCTTACATCCTACCATCTGGTAACCAGCACAGTATATATGTATCTAATATTATAAATCTAACCTTAATCCTACCATACTGGTAACCAGCAGTATATGGTATATATATCTATATATGATAAATCTACCCTACATCCTACATATTGGTAACCAGCACAGTATATGGTATCTATATATAGAAAAATTACCCTTACATCCTACTATCTGGTAACCAGCACAGTATATGGTATCTATATATTCTATATATGATAAATCTACCCTTACATCCTACCTATCTGGTAACCAGCACAGTATATGGTATCTATATATCTATATATGATAAATCTACCCTTACATCCTACCTATCTGGTAACCAGCACAGTATATGGTATCTATATATCTATATATGATAAATCTACCCTTACATCCTACCTATCTGGTAACCACACAGTATAGGTATCTATATATCTATATATGATAAATCTACCCTTACATTCTACCTATCTGGTAACCAGCACAGTAATGTATATATATATCTATATATGATAATCTACCCTTACATCCTACCTATCGGTAACCAGAACAGTATATGGTATCTATATATCTATATATGATAAATCTACCCTTACATCCTACCTATCTGGTAACCAGCACAGTATATGTATCTATATATCTTATATGAAATCTACCCTTACATCCTACCTATCTGGTAACCAGCACAGTCACAGTATATGGTATCTATATATCTATATATGATTAATCTACCCTTACATCTACCTATCTGGTAACCAGCACGTATATGGTACTATATATCTATATAGATAAATCTACCCTTACATACCTAACTTCGGTAACCAGCACAGTATATGAGTATCTATATATCTATATATGATAAATCTACCTTACATCCTACTATCTGGTAACCAGCACAGTATATGTATCTTATATCTATATATGATAATCTACCCTTACATCCTACCTATCTGGTAACCAGCACAGTATATGGTATCTATATATCTATATATGATAAATCTACCTTACATCCTACTATCTGGTAACCAGCACAGTATATGGTATCTATATATCTATATTGATAAATCTACCCTTACATCCTACCTAATGGTAACCAGCACCAGTATATGGTATCTATATATCTATATATGATAAATCTACCCTTACATCCTACCTATCTGGTAACCAGCACAGTATATGGTATCTATATATCTATATATGATAAATCTACCTTACATCCTACCTATCTGGTAACCAGCACAGTATATGGTATCTATATACTATATTATGTTATATGATAAATCTACCCTTACATCCTACCTATCTGGTAACCAGCACAGTATATGGTATCTATATACTATATATATAAATTATACCTTACATCCTCATATCTGGTAACCAGGACAAGTTATGATATCTATATATCTATATATGATAAATCTACCCTTAATCCTACATATCTGGTAACCAGCACAGTAATGTATCTATCTATCATATTTAAAAATTACCCTTACATTACCACTCGTAACCAGCACAGTATATGGTATCTATATATCTATATATGATAAATCACCCTACATCCTACCTATCTGGTAACCAGCACAGTATATGATATCATATCTATATATGATAAATCTACCCTTACATCCTACCTATCTGGTAACCAGCACAGATATATGGTATCTATATATCTATATATGATAAATCTACCCTTACATCCTACTATCCGGTAACCAGCACAGTATATGGTATCTATATATCTATATATGATAAATCTACCCTTACATCCTACCTATCTGGTAACCAGCACAGTATATGGATATCTATATATCTATATATGATAAATTACCCTTACATCCTACCTATCCGGTAACCAGCACAGTATATGGTATCTATATATCTATATATGATAAATCTACCTTACATCCTACCTATCGTAACCAGCACAGTATATGGTATCTATATATTTTATAATGATAAATCTACCCTTACATCCACCATCTGGTAACCAGCAGTATATGGTATCTATATATCTATATATGATAAATCTACCCTTAATCCCTACCTATCTGGTAACCAGCACAGGATATGATACTTATTATCTATATATGATAAATCTACCCTACATCTACCTATCTGGTAACCAGCACAGTATATGGTATCTATATATCTATATTGATAAATCTACCCTTACATCCTACCTATCTGGTAACCAGCACAGTATATGGTATCTATATATTATATATGAAATCTACCCTTACATCCTACCTATCGTAACAGCACAGTATATGGTATACTATATATCTATAATGATAAATACTACCTTACATCCTAACTATCTGGTAACCAGCCACAGTAATGGTATCTAATATATATATATGATAAAATCTACCCTAACATTGCTACCTTAATCTGGTAACCGCAGCACCAGTATATGGTATCTATATATCTATATATGATAAATCTACCCTTACATCTTACCTATCTGGTAACCAGCACAGTATATGGTATCTATATATCTATATATGATAAATCTACCCTTACATCCTACCTATCCGGTAACCAGCACAGTATATGGTATCTATATATCTATATATGATAAATCTACCCTTACATCCTACCTATCCGGTAACCAGCACAGTATATGATATCTATATATCTATATAAGGTAAATCTACCCTTACATCCTACCTAGCTGGTAACCAGCACAGTATATGGTATCTATATATGATAAATATTCCCTTACATCCTACCTATCCGGTAACCAGCACAGTATATGGTATCTATATATCTATATATGATAAATCTACCCTTACAT